>OZJO01028643.1:0-26866 GCA_900406225.1 Acrobeloides nanus | reverse complement strand
AACTACTAGGGCCTATAGAATCAGTTTACGTTGTCTTTAAAAAAATCTGGGAGTGGCACTTCGTGAGTGTCCCTTGTAAGGCCAAAGCCTAAGACCTCAGCTTAAGGCCTAAGCCTAGGGCCTAAGGCTAAAGCCATAAAGTTTCCCAAAAAAGTTGCCCAAATAATAATAATTGATTAAAAAGCCTACTAGGTACACCACCATACTTGGCTCCACAAAAATATCCGGAAATATTGTTATAATCATCCAGGCAATTCCTCCAAGTTCCATTCAAAGTCATATAAAAATAACTACCCGACCCTTCAGCTAATGTAAAATTGGACCCTAAACAAGTATTTTCACCTATGGGGTCATCCATAAATTACGTTTCCAAAAGGGAGAGGGGTCAGCCGACAAGTTACGCTCATTATAACTTTTCTCGATTTTCTCATTAAAAAAGGTTACAGGGGGAGGTAAAAAAATCGCGCTTTTTGGAAACGTAATTTATGGATAGTTGAATGGGTTTGAGTATTGACGAAAAAACTCTGAATTTTAAATTTTTTTAAAATACGCTTCCGTAAGGCTGCCCGCTATCAGTCGCGCATTTCACGACGTTAGCAGCGCTACTAGCAGTCATGCCACGGCACTACAGTACGACGCACTATAGCTGCTGCAAGTTGAATGGGTTTGTGTATTAGTACGAAAACCCTGAATTTAAATTTGTTTAAATACGCTTAATTGTTGAATGTATTTAAAAAAGAAAGACGGCATTCTTTATAGCTCGACGAGGCGAACAAAACGATCAAAAATTATCCAATTTGATAATTGTTTTGGGTTATTGAAACGAAAACCCTGAATCAGAGTTTTCGTTTCAATAACCCAAAACAATGATCAAATTGGATCATTTTGTTCGCCTCGTCGAGCTATAAAGAATGCCGTCTTTCTTTTTTAAATACACTCAATAATTAAGTGTATTTAAAAAAATGCCGTTGTGCCGCGTGTCGTGCCGGCACAACTACTAGCGTCGTGTTGTAATATAATGGAACGACGAAAAAAGAAAAATCCGGCTGGTTTCGAATCAAAGAAAATTTGCAAGGTACCTCAGTTCATCTTCATTCTGGAAATTCTTGCCGTTGAGGAAATTCTGAAGCGAGCGAAAAACTTTATAATCGATTATAAAATTGTTCGTTTGTTTCAGAATTTCCTCAACGGCAAGAATTTCCAAAATGAAGATGAACTTAGAGGTGCCTTGCAATTTTTCTTTGATTCGAAACTAGCCGGATCGTTATTTATCGAACAACCCAATATCAGACCTAGCGATGATGTGGGAACGGAGGGGAGGGGGGAGAATTTACCTAAGTTAGTATATAAAACGATGGTAGTATTTGTTTTAGCTAAAAATTGAAAAAATTAAAAATTAAGGGGTTAACACATAAAAATTGAAAACAATTCATTTCTTTACAAAATTTTCGTAAAATTTATCGAAAATTCTACAATTTTGCCTAAAAATTTTGATTTTTTCTCCGATTAGGAAAAAATACTAATCGAGGAAAAAGTCAAAATTTTTAGGCAAAATTGTAGAATTTTCGAAAATTTCGTATATTTTTAACTGCTCAGTAACCGCTAACCGCGTGACATAAAATTGAGCCAAAAACCAAGATAAACTTTTCTCTCTCTTACCCCAATAAGAGAAAAATTAAATTTTTACTTGATTCTGTAATGCTTGATGAATCGTTTCAAGAAACAGATTTTATTTATTCAGGTAAACTTGTATGATTCAATAAAATGTTAATTATTGAAAAGATTGGTTAAACATAAATTCTAAAAATTGTACTCATTTGTAAAAAAACAAAAGTCGCTTGGATCATACATAGGCAAGTTTGGAGGGGGGAGTGTCTAAAGGCGATCCGAAATAAGGAAAAAACAATTCGACGTAAACTTAAAAACTTCCTCAACACCTAAAAAGTTACGAAGCGAAATCGTTGATTATACCCTCTTTTTGGCGTTGAAAATTATGTATTTTCCACAATTAGTTTTTGAAAGTTTTTTCCACGATTAAAAAAATTCTAATACACTTGTTCTGTCTAAATTATAGATTTTTCCGAAAACTGCTTCGCAGTTTTATGAAACAATGGAAATTACAGTAAAAAAGACTGCGTTAAGAAACAGACCGTTTGGTTTTATACAAATATATGAAGCATCTGAAATTTATGAAACAATTGAAATGCAGCATTAAAAAACCTAATGGTGCGGCTTTTCATCGCTCAGCTTTGAATCCTTTGTCATATATGATTTCGGTTAAATATTCGATTTTGAAATCTTAGACTCATCTATGCTTAAGATTAGGTGTTGCGATCGGAGTGAACTTAGGAGCGGCGCCGAAGACGCCGGTGCGCGACTTTGGAGCCACGATCAACGCTCGGAATCGTAAGTAGGGTTGCGTTTTTATTTAGGCTAAGCGGCAGCGAGGCGTGCGAAGCGCGCCAAGCTGTCGCTTAGCCTAAATAAAAACGCAACCCTACTTCCGATTTCGATTGTGGTCAATACCTACTGATGCGACTAGGCCATGTCATACCGGGCTGTAACTCATACGCCCTGCGATTTTAACTATGCCGCGATTCATATAAACTTTTTAAAAATAGCGCGATTTTGTACACCAAGACCTGAAAATCAGGGAGGCGGGAATTTGAAATCCAAAATTGCAACTCAAAAATCGCCAACTTCAAACACGATTATCTCTCAACGATCTGTATCAGGCAGATCGGAAATTTCAGAAATTTGATTATGTAAATTTTCATCGCTCTTCGGATTTGTAAGAATTTGAGCATGTTGATGCTAAATTTATATAATATAGTGTGTTGTGACATTTAAAGTATTTTACATCTTCGTCATGATGTATGGCAATAGTGCGAACTTGTGGACACCAAAATAATAACCATACGGAAATAAGAAATATGATTTGCAAGAGCAAGACCAACGAGAATGGGATCCATATGTTATCTTTCGAAAGTTTTTTAATATCCTTTAACCATACCACAATTTTCTTTATAAGATAAAACTAAAATACTTGCAAACATATAAAAACTTTTGTCATTTTACCTGAATCCCCAAAGTTAAACTCCAGCCCATTAAAACTTCATTTTTAGAAAATAAATGAGGTAATATTTCTCCTACACTTTCGAGTACGACAGCGGTTACACATATATGCAAAATCGATGTAATAGTCATGATAAAAGCACGATATTCCAAGAATTCCTTGGGCGGGAAATCTTCTGTTTTAACGACTAGAAAATAAAAGTTCTATTCAAAGTTGTATATAAACTTGCATGAAATCATAATAAAAATTAATATCCCTATATTAACGAAAGTTGCTCCAACCAATTTGTTTTGGGGTTTCCAATGTACAAACAAAATAAATATTGTTGAGACAACCATTTTTCCAATGGTTGAAACATATTTGGAAAAATGTGCATCCTTTTCTTCTAATCCAAAATATTCATAAATTTCAGCATTTAGGATATTCCATGCCTAAAAAATAGATGATCTATTTTGTTATTAGGCTAGTCTTACGTATCCACAAGAAGGCCCAAACAACTGTAGACAAATTGAGATACAAAGACGGAATACGAATTTAACACACTTTTTCCATAAAGGTTTTCTAAAAATTATTTTCAACTTGAATTAAGTACTCACTCATTCAAAATATGATCAAGCGAATTATTATGACTATCCACATTGTTGGGATCTATATGGGGTCCGTTTGAGATAGAACGTTCAGTATCAGGCAGATCGGAAATTTGAGAAATTTGATTATGTAAATTTTCATCGCTCTTCGGATTAAAAAACACATTGCTTGTTGGGTGTTTGATTGAAACTTGTTCACTCGATTCAGCATTTGTAGAAGGTTGATCCGGAAAATCGGAATTTTGGTGATTCACATCGTCACTATTAATCATTTCAAAGACATCTATAGTTTGAACTTGCGACAACGTTTGTTCACTCGATCTCTCATGACTTGTAAACGGCAGATTCGAAATTTCCGATTCTAGGTTTAGTAAGGATCTCGTTTCGATCGATCTTTTAAAATGGAAACTAACTTATATTGGTATGATCATCATTTATTTCTTCTTCTAAAGTTTCATTTATGGGATGAGCAGTGCTGTCCTGTGATGAAATATTAGCTTGGATACCCTTATTTGGTTCTTTTACTTCATCTTGATCATCTTTTTCGTAATTTATCACAATCGGGAAGAATGTAATAATCATAGGTAAAATGACTAAAAACAAATACATATATAAGAATATATATTCAGAAAAACAACATACTTATAAGCGCACCAATAACGTGCATTACTAACCAAACTTCGTTCTTTGTTATCGAGCCAATAAGGAATCCAAGAAATTCACCAAGTACCGCCATAGGAGTCTATGAAAATCATAAATTTAATAAACAAGATTTGACTCTAGACTAGGGTTGAATCCCGATCTCAATCCCATCCCGAAGTCCAGAATCCTGATGATTTTGATCCAGAAATGGTGATTTTTTGCTTTTTCGGGAGCATTACAAGAATACATACACCTCTCGGATTTCAACAAAACCGACTTTTTTCGATTCATCTCAACGAGTTATGATCGAAAAACGAAAAATTTTTTTTGGAGGGGTTCAATTTTCAAGTTTTCCTTTGTAAATATTTTCCCTATTGACCTACAGTCTAAGATCACAATAGGATAATACCCCCGGCTGCGCTAGGGGATGCCCACCCTTTGACATGCAGCTTAAGGTCAATAGGATGACACCCCCGTTAGCACGTTTTGCGTAAAAAACTCAAAATAAGATATTTTGGACCTCTCCATAAAAAACTTTTTACGTTTTTCGGTCATAACTCGTTGAGACGAATCGAAAAAAGTCGGTTTTGTTGAAATCTGAGAGGTGTATTCTTAAAGGGGGTTCAAATTAGGGCCCTTTCTCCAAAAAAAAATTTTGTTTGAAAAATGATCTTCTAGGGCTAAAAATAGGGTGAAAAATCGATTGCGCACATCCCCGTCGCGTGAAAATGCTTCCTTCACCTTGTTTTCGCGAAAATGGCACTATTTCACGTTAAAAATAGTGCTATTTCGCGAAAACAAGGTGAAGGAAGCATTTTCACGCGACGGGGATGCGCGCAATCGATTTTTTACCCTATTTTTACCCCTAGAAGGTCATTTTTTAAAAAACTTTTTTTTGGAGAAAAGGCCCTAATTTGCACCCCTTTAAAATCTTCCGCAAATAGTTTCGCCCGCAAATTTTTGCGGGCGAGACCATTTCACCGGTAGCCCGCGGGATGCGGGCGAAATGGTTTCGCCCGCAGCCCGGGCCGCAAAAATTTCCTATTTTCTCAACAAAAATCGTAATTTTTTAAAGCATTTTAAGTTTTCGCGCCTATCGGCGTGAAAACCCAAAAAAGCGAATAAACATAAAGAAACCAAAATGACTTTTGAAAAAAATCGAAAAAAATCACCTTGGTCTCCCCTTATCATAGGTCAGCAAGAGGGGGGGGGGGAGTCTCCCCTCTGATCCACTCACTCATGGATCCAAAATTGAAGGGGGGACCATCTCATGGACCCAAAGTTGAGGGGGGACCACCTCATGGGCCACGCCAAACAGAGATGGTCCATAAAAATTGGGTATCAGAAGACTACCTCAAGCTAAAAAAAGGCCCTTTTTTGGTGAGGTCCCCCCCCCTACCTTGCCTATGCCCCTTATGTTTTTTCCCGCCCGCAGAAAGTCAAAATTTTTGGGGGTGTTTGTACATGTGTGATTTCGAAATCTTGATCCCGATCCCGCAAACCCTACTCTAGGCTTACGAGTTGTTAGTCGCTAGGCGACTTTTTTCTGAGGATCAAGTAATTTTCGACTGATCTCTCTCAAAAATTATCTTCCGAAAATATGATTACTATCGTCTCTTGATTGATAGAATTCTTGACTCATTCCATCAAAAAAATTCTAGTAAAACACTTACCATCATTCCTAAAAGCTTGTGTTGATCAGGATGTCCACTATTTCTCGAAATTCCATATAAATAAACAACACTATAAGTACACGTAATCGAACACCCAAGACCGATGAAAATTCTAGCTAAACCAAACCAATAAATGCCATCAAAACCCAGAAGAGGCAAAAAGTAACCGACAGATGTTAAAACGATCATACCACCACCGAACTAGAGATTTTTTTACTAGAAAATTAATTTCAAAACCTGGATGAATGGTAAAGGTTTCCATCGAATCTGACTATTCGGATTGAAATAGTTCCAAAGGTTCCAAAATAAACCAACAAGAAAACCGACAACAAAGTAACCAATATATCCCCCTGTGTAACGATCTACTGTATAATCACGGGAAATTTGTTTAAATTCAGACTAAAAACAATGAAAAAATTCGTAAAATCTATACTTCGTTATGTTCACCAAAAATATGTGAATGTTCCATCCAGTGCCCATGAAATCCAGCTCTGGTTATTTCAACATGATAAAAGAGCTAGAAATTAAATAATTTTTATTAATTTCCTTTAAAGGGTGCTAATATGCTCTAGAGTCTGTTTCCAGTCACAATCCTAAAAAAGTTCCCCGATCCCTGTAAAGAGCGATCCCATCCGATCTGGCAAGTTAAGCAACTTGGGCCCGCAGGTTCGATCCCGCTAGGAGCCAATTCTTTTTTTCAGTGTCCAAAAACGGATAAAAATTTTTGCCTAGACGTAATTTTATGCGGGGAATCGATTGCACGCATTCCCGAAGCGTAAAAACCCGGTTTGTGAAAATTGGCTTCTCCGTTGTCAAGATCGAAAAATCGATTTTTAGGCATCTCTGCGTGGTCGCTTTTCGATCAAGGAGTGATCAAAATTGAAAAATAACGTCAAAATCGTGTTTCTCGATGAAAAATAAAATGCAGATGCAGACTTCCATGGCATGAAAAAATGCTGGTTTTCCGGTGAGAATTCGAATTTTAGTTCATTTTCGCTTCAATATACCCACCCAGACCCTGAATCAGGGTCGGGTAAATTTTTTCATGCCTTGAAAATGCGCGTAATCGATTCCTCGCATAGAAAAACCCCGAGACAGCAGGTTTTCTGGTGAAAATTCGAATTTTAGTTCATTTTCGCTTTAATATACCCACCTAGTCCCTGAATCAGGGTCAGGGAAGCGTTTTTACGCTTCGGAAATGCGTGCAATCGATTCCCCGCACAAAATTACGTCTAGGCAAAAATTTTTCATCCGTTTTTGGACACTGCAAAAAAGAATTAGCTCCTAGCGGGATCGAACCTGCGGGCCCAAGTTGCTTAACTTGCCAGATCGGATGGGATCGCTCTTTACAGGGGTCGGGGAACTTTTTAGGATTGTGGCTGGAAATAGACTCTAATTTTTGAGAATTTTGGAGCTCGGATTAACCACGTTGAGAACGTGAAAATATAGGGCAAAAGTTTTCGGATCCAACCGGGACTTGAACCCAGACATCCTGGGGCTACCGCCCGAGCGCACTACCATTGTGCTATATACCGAGATCTACAACTGATGCCCATTAATTGGTGAATACTTGGCGGTGTATTTTCCACTTCTCACACTGTGATTAATACCTGTGTGCCATCCGACCGATTAACGGTATAAGACGGACGTAGGGATTACCGATAGGTGATATCTCTCATTTTTGAGAATTTTGGAGCTCGGATTAACCAGGCCGAGAACGTGGATACTATGATCATAAGTAAAAAATCAAATTTATTCACCTCTGTATAAGAAATAAACCCAATAATAAAAGATAATATTAAAGAGCTTCTTTCCATGTACATAAATTTAAAACAAGACAAATTTGTCAACGGCATTTTTTTAAATTAAAAAACCTAAATAATCATATAAAACTTTTGGAGCTGTCCTAGCTGGGGGGAGTCAATCAACAGAGTTCAAAAAATGAGTTAAAATTTATCAATTTTTTTCAGGAAAGACTTATATTAGGGGTAAAATTTATCGAGGAACACGCTGATGATGTTATTTTAATGTGAAAATCTATAGAAAATTGTTATAAGGACATCTTCTAGAAGTATGTAGCAAGCCGAGTTGTTTAAGCCAGTCTTCGAATTCATCATTCGATAATCGCAGCTGTTCATGCAGATCTTTAAGACCAAAACCGTTTTCCGATTTGTGTTCTTCACGAGGATTTACCATTTAGATGAGAAAGCTGGGCAGCAGCGAACTATATTTATTCGTAATTTGGTAAATATCTAAAAAATATAAAACTTTCATAATTAATTTTAAAAAGTGCTGTGCCAAAGGAAGTTCTGATCTTTCTGAATCCTCGTTTTAAATCAAATAACTTGGCCCACTAATAACTGAAACTGTTACAACTTAACAGTTTTTAAAATTACACGAAAAAGAATGAGTTCGAAGGTAAATAAAGTCGATGGTCACAATTTTCCTAAATAGCCGAGACCTTATTTACTAATAAAAAGAACTCCTTAGCAAATATATGTCGTTAGTGCGATAGCGAGGCTTGTAAATACATGGTGGTCAAAAATTATAGCAACTTTTTTGAAAATCATAAATCTTATTAAGAGCATAACTTTTGCTCTATTAATCAATATAGATGGTTTAGGTATAATTTTAAAGCCACAATCTCAAGCTTTAAAATGACACCAAAACCATGTAATATCAATTAATTTAGCAAAAGTTATGCTCTTAGTAAGATTTATGATTTTCAAAAAAGTTGCCATAATTTTTGACCACCCTGTATTGCTCTTAAGAGGCGATGTCTTAAAAGTTCGAACTTTTTGGATATCCCGCGGGACTAGGCTAACTGATGATGTAATATGAAATTTGTGACCACAATAAACATATTGGTGCATTTGAAGTGATGTGCAAACTTAAAAAATGACATTTTAGCGAGGCTTGTAAATACAGGGTGGTCAAAAATTATGGCAACTTTTTTGAAAATCATAAATCTTACTAAGAGCATAACTTTTGCTAAATTAATTGATATTACATGGTTTTAGTGTCATTTTAAAGCTTGAGATTGTGGCTTTAAAATTATACCTAAACCATCTATATTGATTAATACAGCAAAATTTATGCTCTTACTAGGGAACGTTCCCAAGTGATACCAAGCTTTTTTGATAAAATTGTTGCTATTATTTAGAGGGTCGAAAATGATGTAGAATTGCATAAAAATTTTTACTCCATAATTTTCTGGTGTCGAGGAAATCGGAATTCAAAGTTTTGGGCGTTGGCTTATAAGAAATTTAAGTCCAAATATTTTACAAGCTCGTTAGCCTAGTGGATAAAGCAGCAGTCTATTGCCCAGAATGTAGCAGAATGTAAAATAATCATTTTTAGTATTTTTGGGTTAAAAAATCGAAAATAAAATATTTTTTAATAATTTTTTTTCCTAAAAAAATTTTATGACGGTGGCTATCGAATGAGCCATCGGGCATCCGAAATAGATTTAAACTCGATTTTTGGCGAATATTTTAAATACGTGAGTAAATTATTGATCACCCTGTACATACCTTATAATAACACATAAAGAGCCACACCTTGAAAAAATCGCACATCTCCAGAGAGATTCGTCCCACAATTTGTTTTAACGCTATAACACTCCTCTATATTAGGTCTCTCAAATAACACGATTTTGGAAAAAATCCAAGCGAGGGCCACGAATTGCATTTTAGCCAAAATTATATACAAGATTTTCATATAACAAAACAAACGTTATCTAATCCGTATTTTGACGATATCTCGGACTAGGAGTGGAATTTTTCGATGCGGAAAAAAGCATTTTTCTGCTCGTGAAGAGATCTAAAACTTTTTCTTTGACGGCAAAGAAAAATTCCTACTGGAACTTGGTCAAAAATAACCATCTTTAACCCAATACAATACTCTCAAAGACCCCCAAACTCAAAAAATGCGATTTTTGACAGTATTGACGCAAGAACCGTGGATTGGTGTCAAAGAAAAAAATTAAGTACAAATCACGAGGATAATGTTTAAAAAAAATTTTGTCTCGTTATCGTAAATTTTCATGGAGATATGGCCATTACAAGTTTGAGAAATTGGAAAACTCGAAATCTGAGAACCTACAACTTTGAAATAGCCTAGGATGGGTCGAAAAAAAACTTTTTCGATTATTTTTTTTTACAGAACTACTCATTTTTATATGAATTTTTATTCCCAATAAAAATTTGACGTTTGACGTTGACCTGGACGTGTTAATAAGATTTATGATTTTCAAAAAAGTTGCTATAATTTTTGACCACCATGTATTTACAAGCCTCGCTATCGCACTAACGACATATATTTGCTAAGGAGTTCTTTTTATTAGTAAATAAGGTCTCGGCTATTTAGGAAAATTGTGACCATCGACTTTATTTACCTTCGAACTCATTCTTTTTCGTGTAATTTTAAAAACTGTTAAGTTGTAACAGTTTCAGTTATTAGTGGGCCAAGTTATTTGATTTAAAACGAGGATTCAGAAAGATCAGAACTTCCTTTGGCACAGCACTTTTTAAAATTAATTATGAAAGTTCGTGAAATTTGGAGTATTTTTCAAATATAAACGATGGTCTGATTCGCTATATTAATTGTATTTAAGTCTATTCTCTATTTCATCAATTTATATTTTTTAGATATTTACCAAATTACGAATAAATATAGTTCGCTGCTGCCCAGCTTTCTCATCTAAATGGTAAATCCTCGTGAAGAACTTTTTGGATATCCCGCGGGAAACTTAAAAAATGACATTTTAGCGAGGCTTGTAAATCAGGGTGGTCAAAAATTATGGCAACTTTTTTGAAAATCATAAATCTTATTAAGAGCATAACTTTTGCTGTATTAATCAATATAGATGGTTTAGGTATAATTTTAAAGCCACAATCTCAAGCTTTAAAATGACACCAAAACCATGTAATATCAATTAATTTAGCAAAAGTTATGCTCTTAGTAAGATTTATGATTTTCAAAAAAGTTGCCATAATTTTTGACCACCCTGTATTGCTCTTAAGAGGCGATGTCTCGAAAGTTCGAACTTTTTGGATATCCCGCGGGACTAGGCTAACTGATGATGTAATATGAAATTTGTGACCAAAATAAACATATAGGTGTATTTGAAGTGGTGTGCAAACTTAAAAAATGCCCATTTTGGCCCTTATAAATGTTGTACATAACAGGTGTTTTTTACACTTTAGTATTTGAGCATATCTCTTGATGGCTAAATCCAATTTCGATGATCTCGGTGTCGTTGGAAAGCTGGAGACGCGGGCTACAACTTTTATACCGGGTGTATGGGGTCATGTTGTGGAAAAAGTGATTGAAAAATTAGGTTTTCCGCAAAAATCTGGGTCCCCTGAGGGGTCAAAAATTCAAAGATATGGCTCTAGAAAAAAACTTTGTTCCCACGGGAGCTTCCAATGGGCCCTAAAAATTATCTACAGCACCCCTACTTTTTTTTATGCTTGGTCCCGGGTCAAATCTCGTGGCAGCCGATACTTTTTTCTGGCTCTGAAGCTCAATATCATCTATTTTACGTGTATTTTTTGAATTTTCTAACCTCTCTAAAACACCCAAGATAATTTTTTTTCAGTCAAAATTTCTTTTTGGCAGATGTATTTCAACATAAAGAACATTTTTAGCGTGGTTTCGAAAAAATCCCAGAAAATTTTTTTTTCGATCTCATTTTTTTTTAAATCCGAGAAAAAAATTTTCTCAGATTTTTTCGAAACCACGCTAGAAATGTTCATCATATTGAAATACATCTGCCAAAAAGAAATTTTGACTGAAAAAAAATTATCTTGGGTGTTTTAGAGAGGTTAGAAAATTCAAAAAAAATTCGACATTTTGACTGTTCAATCTAAACTCAAAAATTATGCGGATCATACTTGGGCACGTAGGGGAATTCGGCACTTTGATGAGGCGATCCTCCCAGGGGGACCCCCCAGAAAAAATGGAAAGTTTTCGAATCGAGTCGCCTCAAAAATTATACCAATCGCCTGAAAATTTGAGGTGATCCCCTTCAATTTGCGGCATTTTGAGTGAATCGATCAGGGGTGGCACCTCCATTGCCCACGTATGATACGAATTTTCAGCCGTTTTCAAACGTAATTTATGAATGACCCCATAGGCATGGAAGACAATGATCTTTCCCAATTGCACAATGGTTCTGAAAAAATACGCCAAAAACTGTCTCATCATGTGCCTGGAGATTATAAATAGTATGAAAAATTTTTATGCAATCCTTTTTTGCAATATATATTGACAAATAAAACAATATCCCGAATCTGGAGGGTTTTCAGGATTGGACCATGTTCCATCGAAGATGTCGAAAACAGCACCACTGTCTCCAAGAATATCTGGGTATCCTTAAATTTTTTTGTAATTTTATGAACATCCCATTTTACCTGGATGCCAATTTCTATAAGTCGAGTTGTCTCCATTAATCCATTCGCCTTTAAAGCCATCAGTAATGCCTATAAGTAAGCCATTGTAGTAAAAAGTGCAGTTAGTTCCTTTTATAATTTGACGTGATAAGGCTAAAAAAGCTTGGTAATGTTTTTTCTCATGGGTCGATTGTTGTACTTGACAAATGATTAGTGACAAGTAATAAGTGACAAGTGATAAGCGACAAGTTACAAAAAACCGACAAGTTGGCACATGAAAAGTGACAAGTGATTAGTGACAAGCTCACCAGCCACGTAGCGAGAAATTGGCTATGGATGGGGTAATCCGGGAAAAATTTTTTTTATCAAAAATCATAAGGGGGACCTTATGTTTTTTTGCACCTTCAGTGCTAGAGGGGGGAGGGCAATTGTCCGGATTGTCCCCCCCCCCCCGCTAAGTGGCTGAATCTCACTAAAAAACCGACAAGTTTGTCACTTGTCACTTACCACTTAACGAAAAAAGCAAAAGAAGTGAGTCATTTTTGACTTATCATTTGTCAAAATTGCGTTTGAGTAGTTGTCGGTTTTTTAGTGAACTTGTCACTTTTTGAAGTGCCAAATTGTCGGTTTTTCCCTTTATTTTTGTAACTTATCACTTGTCAAGTACAACAATAGACTCCAGGGGTCTTACTTGTTAACTCATTATTTGCGAAAGAAGAATCGATACTAAGAAAAGTGGAATTCGCGATCCGAAGGTCGAGGATGCATTTCAAATTTGCATTTTGATCAAAATCTTGAATCTTTTGACTCGTAAAGTAGTAACATAAACATGGGTTAACGGTACCATGAATATCTATTGCTAAACCCTGACTTGATGGGCAACCATGCTTCGGGCATGCTAAAACATGAGTCAGAAAAAATATTTTTTTAAATCATTATATTTTAGTTTTCGGAAGCGGGTCATATTGAAAAAACAAAAGGGAGGGGTTTCACAATCTTCGAGTTTTATAATCCCCTCATGCAAGCAGAGGTTAAAGATGACGTGTGCCGGCACGTATGCCCTTGACATATCTTGGTATATGTACCAAGATATGCCACGGGCATATGTGACGTGCCGGCACACGACATCTTTAACCTCTGCATGCAGGTCCTTCAGACTACTTTTAAAACGATTAAAAAACCTACTCGGTACACCACCATACTTGGCTCCACAAAAATATCCAGAAATATTGTTATAATCACCCAGGCAATTCCTCCAAGTGCCATTCGAAGTCATATAAAAATAACTACCCGACCCTTCAGCTAATGTACAATTGGGCCCTATAAAAGTATTCACCTTTGGGGTCATCCATAAATTACGTTTCCAAAAGAGGGTCCAGCCAAAAAGTTATCGTTTCAATGTTAAACTCATTTGAAAATTTCTCACAGTTTTTTTCACTCAAATCTTTTTCCGTTAGATTTTAGAGTAGTGGTGTAAAAGTAAAAAATGTCCGTAAGGCTGCCCGCTATCAGTCGTGCCGCGCATTTTACGACGCTAGCAGTCGTGCCATTCGCTACAGCAAGTTAAATGAGTTTGAGTATTGACACGAAAACCATGAATTTTAAATTTTTTCATACGCTTAATTATTGAGTGTATTTAAAAAAGAAAAACAGTATTCTTTATAGCTCGATGAGGCGAACAAAACGATCTAAAATTATCCAATTTGATAATTGTTTTGGGTTATTGAAGCGAAAACATGAATCTGAGTTTTTGTTTCAATAACTCAAAACAATCATCAAATTGGATAATTTTGGTGTCGTTTTGTTTGTCTCGTAGAGAGTCATTTTATTTGTGCTGTAGTGCAACGGTACGACTGCTAGCATCGTGAAATGCGCGGCACGACTGTTAACGCACACACAAAGACATTACAAGTTTAATAGATGACCTAAAAAAGCCTAAATATCAGACCTAAAGATGGTGTGAAGACGGGGAGAATTTACCTAAGTTAGTATAATTTAATGGGCTATCATTATGCCATGAAATATTTCCAGTAAATGGATCTTGAATAAGTCCGATCCAAGCTTCTTTCCCCGCGGTTAAGCCTATAATTTGTCAAACATTTTGTTTTATCAAACTCTGGATTTTCACCTCGAATCTCATCGTTTTCTTGCTCGGATTCAATTGCCAAAAGATATGTTGGGAAACAAGTTGAGTCATCCGGAATTATATTTTGGCTGTTGTATTTGTAACATTTATTCGAATTGCTATGCATTTGTGAAAATCCATCTGGACATTGAGCATTAGAAAAAGAAAATAATGTAAGTACAAATAAAGTGAATCTGTTTGGGAACATGTCAACAAAATGTTTAGTTTTTGATAAAGAAAAACTGCTATCAACAATAGAAATTTTCAGGAATTAGAGTAAAGTCCTTCCTCTGAAATGTAATTCCGGTGCTTTGTACTCTTGCTGATAAGAAAATTGGTATGAATCTTCTAAACCAGGAAATCGATGGTTCAGGGTTTTCGTTTTCAATAACCCAAAACAAAGTTCAAATTTGATAATTTTGGTGTCGTTTTATTCGTCTTGGCGAGTGATTGGGTTGTTCGGAGATTGATGTCGTTTTTGGAAAACGGCATTTTCAACATTTTAAAATGGTACAGTACCGAGCAAAAGTCTTGGATCACGCACGATGGATACCCTCCGAGGACTTGTGGAGTCAATGCCCCGAAGAATGAAGGCCGTTATCAAGTCCAAGGGCTACCCGACGAAATATTAAGCATTTTCTGTTGTTTCTGATGTTTATTTGTCGTTTTGTCACCTTAAAATTGAATAAAATTATACCAAAATCACATATTTCGCAAGTTTTCGTGCGTGATCCAAGACTTTTGCTCAGTACTGTACGATATAGGCTAAAAACGCTTTTTGACCCATATGGACTCACATGGCCGATTCGACCCTTTCTTGCGCTTAAAATCAAAAATTTTTTTCGAATTCGTGTTCCCCATACCCGAAAACCCCCGAGTACCAAAAATCTCGACATTGCATCCCACCAATTATTAGCGTGCATATATCGGCGCGCAAATGTTCGCGCGCAAATGTCGGGGCGCAATTATTAGCGCGCATATGTTGGGGCGCAAATGTCGGAACGCAAATGTTCGCGCGCAAATGTCGACGCGCAAATATCGGCGCGCATTTGTTAGTTGCTCAAAAGTCGGGTGCGCAAGTGTCGGTGCGCATATGTGAGAGCGCAAAAGTCCCCCACTCGATTATCCGACCACCCTCGAGAGGGGTCGGATAATCGAGGTTCTCTTAATCGATGAGAGGGGGTCGGATAATCGAGGTTTTCATAATCGACGCAAGGGGTCGGATAATCGAGGGTTGATTGTATCGGGAAAAAATAGAAGCGGCGTGTGTACCGAAACGAAAACATGTGAAAAAGATGCACTAAAGCTCATAACCTAACCTAAAAAGGACCGCATAAAAAAAATTCGTCGATTTCGCCGAGATATGAATTTTTTATGTTTTTTACAGACCCCAGTCGTGTTTTGAGAATTAAAAATGTTGAAAACTTCTTACACGAAATTGAGAATTTCGTGTAAGAACAAAAATTCTCCATTTTTCGTGAATTTTCATAATATCAACAAAAGTGCAACTATTTTCCGATCTGGCTGTTCCTGTAAAATTAAAAGCTTGTTCAAATAGCAGAGGTTATTTCTCTGATTTCTTTGCATGCAGGTAGACGATTGATTTCCATGCTCTCTTGCCTCTCATGTTCTCTTTGTCTTTCAGCCAGCTGCTTTATTTTTCACATCATTCTTTTCGAAAACTTAACGAAACCTGCTTTTAGTTTTGAATTTAATGGCTATTTTCTTTTTTAAGTAGCAGTAAAATATAAAATAAAAATAAGATTATTGATAAGCCGATTATTTTTTGGTTCTCTAGTAATATTTCTACTTGTTTTCACATTTTCTTCCTCATGTGATCATTTTTATGTCATTGTAAAAATTGTATAAGGGAACCATAGGTAACACCCCTAGATCCAAAAGTTTTGTGTCGTTTTAAAGTACTCGATAGAAAAAGATTTTTAAAGTTGGTCCTAGCGACCCGTTAGATAACCATACTTTTCTGTGATCTTCCCAAGTTTTGACCATATTTTTTCGTTTTAGGGCCGTATCTCGGTCATTTTTTAAAATAATTCTGGGAAAAGTGATGTTCTAGAAAATTGTTCCTCGTAAAATTTCGGGTTGAAATGACCCCTCATGGTCGAATTTTTACTGTCAGAAAAAAGTTATAGTAATTTTTCGACAAAAACACCCATTTTGTTCATAGTAGAAATTTGTTTTAAAAAATTGTTCATAGTCTCCTGATTTTTTCCCCGATCAAAGTTAAAAGTCTTCCATAGAATGAGCAAAATTAATCAAAATAAAATCTAAGCCGAATTGAAGCCCCTAGGCTCTATCAAAATTGAAAACGCCTGATAATAAAAAATTTCTTTGTTGTCTGGCTTTCTGTTGAACTTATCAAAGAGCAAAAACTTAGTGAAAAGACCCTTTTGCTGAATCCGAATCAGCAAAAGTATCTTTTCACTAAGTTTTGCTCTTTGATAAGTTCGACAGAAAGCAAGACAACAAAGAAATTTATTATTATTTTTTAGCGAAATTCTTTTTAGCGAATGTTACAAAATATAAAACTTTTTTTTGACAAAACGAGTTGCATGTTTCCGAAGTCCGGAAAAAATCACAGGTAGCTTGAATGTAAAAATCGAAAGTTTCGAAAATTGCTGTTTTTTATGCCAAACATGTTTTTTATACAAAAAAAATGCATTTTTGGCAAAAAAATTCCATTTTTACTAGTGATAGAAATCCGGGTCAATATGAGTTCATAATTGTGCTAGACATGATAGAAATTTTGCATTTTCAAAATAAAATTTTATAAAAATTTCTATTTTGTCTAACACAATTATGAACTCATATTGACCCGGATTTCTATCACTAATTTTTACACAAAAATCCAATTTTTACAACAACGAATTGCATTAGTCCCGTTCTGATTTTTTTCAAAAATGACTATGTGCGACACTGGGCATGTTCCCTCTACAAATACACTCCGTAATATGTAAAATTAAAAAATTTATATTGCTAGAACTTAATAAAATTGAAATTTTTGCCTCAGACAGCCAAGGGAGTTTCTTCAGCGTTTTGCAACTCTGCTGAAACACGGAATTTGTCATCACCGGCAAATTTTTTCTAGCTACTGTACACTTCGATTAATTTGGTTGACGTAAGAAATAATTTTCCTTTCATAAGTTCAAAAATTTAACAGAATGCGAAAGAAAAAATCTCGTACTAATATGTAAGTGTGTACAAACTACAAAGTAGATTTTCGCTGCATCAATTTTCTAGGCACATGTTTTCTGCTGTGTCTGCTCAAAATGGGAAAATATATGCGTAAATAAAAACATCACGAACATTCGATTTTCTCATGTGTCAGCTTTTTTAAAGAAGATTGTTATTTCTCTTTTTCTAGTGCACATAGTTTTTGTTAATTTTATCGCTTTTTTGAAGAATTTCCAAAGCGTAAAAATGTTTCCTTGACCCTGATTCAGGGAAAAAGATGTGTGTATTGAAGCGAAAATTGAAAAATTTTGAAATTTCTCCCTCAAAATCATATTCCTAGGGGTAATTTCATGCGGAGAATCGGTTGCGCGCATTCCCGAATCTTGAAAATGCTTCCTTGACCCTGATTCAGAGAAATAAGAGTGTGTATTGAAGCGAAAATCCAACATGTACTAATTTCCCTGAATTAGAGTCAGGGAAGCGTTTTCAAGCTTCGGAAATGCGCGCAATCGATTCCCCTCATGAAATTATCCCCAAAAATATGATTTTGAGGAAAAAATTTCAAAATTTTTCGATTTTCGCTTCAATCCACACATCATTTTCTCTGAATCAGGGTCAAGGAAGCATTTTCACGCTTCGGGAATGCGCGCAATCGATTTTTCGCATGATTTTACCCCTATATAGGCTGTTTTGGCAAAAAAAATTTTCGACTGAGGATGACCTATTATCTGCACCCCTCCTTTAAAAGGGGGGATGCCGTTTGAGACCCTATCTCCGAAAACATTTTTTCTCCAAATTGGCTGATTTTTGGTAATTGGGGGTTTTCGGGCACGAGAAATCGATTGGCGCAAATCCCGAGTTCCGAAAAAATTGTTGTGGCCCCCTATCGGGGTACCCCATGTTAAAAAATCAATTTTTTCAACTTTTTTATTTTGGCTCCAAATTGGCTGATTTTTGGTACTAGGGGGTTTTCGGGCACAAGAAATCGATTGGAGCAAGTCCCGAGTTCCGAAAAATTTTCATGACCCCCTAAGTTTTTGAGTAAAAATCTCGATGGGGAAAACGATTCAGATGATGCCGTCAAAACAAAAAATGCTCAATTTTTCATGATCTTTCCGAATATATCATTTTTCATATGATTGTAACTGAGTGGCCTGGTCCTTTAACTGTTACAGAGTCATAAAACCCGCATGTTTGAAGCTAGCTCAATAAGTTCGCATGAATTTTGTAGCGCAGCGTTTGGGGCTTTAAAATGAGCCGTCGGCCATTGATTTTGGGTGTAAATCCATCGAGTTATGACTGTTTGCGCCAGTAGCCGTTAAGTAACCGAACAAACACTGCTATTGAGGTTTGAAAATTGAAAAATATTTACAGTTTTTAAAGTGTACTTCCGTTCGTATACCAAAATTGGATTATTTATTACGAAAATAAGCTCGTGCATATGATCAAATAATGCGTATAACAAACGTGTCCCGAATTCTATTTAATTTGCAATGTCGTNGCTATTGAGGTTTGAAAATTGAAAAATATTTACAGTTTTTAAAGTGTACTTCCGTTCGTATACCAAAATTGGATTATTTATTATGAAAATAAGCTCGTGCATATGATCAAATAATGCGTATAACAAACGTGTCCCGAATTCTATTTAATTTGCAATGTCGTGCTCACATAGGTCGTTTTACAAATTTCTGATTCATTTTTCAACATTTAGAAACTTTCTCTTTTTGTAAAAATGAGATAGAAGATATTTTATGTAACAAGTATGATTTTTTCCATTTTTACAGAGAAACTTGTTTGAACTTATTGCGCAACTTTTCCCTTGTTGATCTAAACAATGCTATTCTTCAAAATTGTTGTCTTTTTGCGCTTGGCCGCGCTGATAACTATCTGTAGACGATGTAATAAAACTGGACAGAAACAGAAATGGACATAAAACATATAAATTGATATGTGTGAGTGCATGTTTTCTTTTTTTCTGCTCTGATTATTCTCTTCATTTCCTCTCACGTGTTGTGTCGAATGTGCTGTTTTTGAATTGATTCAATGGGAGAATTCTTATAGATTCTTCAAAATTGTTGTCTTTTTGCGAAAGGGAGTTCAAAATGACCCATATCCCGCCAAAAAACTGGTTCCCCACATTCATTATTTAAACATACTCTTATATACCATCCATTTGTTTGTATCATCATTTTAATGCGACTTTAGTTGAGGTTTTTCTCAAAAAATCTTTTTCTATCATTTTTCTCGAAAAATCATTTTTGGAATTTTTCTCAAAAAATCTTTTTGATCATTTTTTAGCCATTTTTCTCGAAAATTTTGATCGACTTTCCATGAAAAGTGATGTTCTACAAAGTTGTTCCTTATAAAAGTTTGCTCTATATTTTTTTGCGCTTGAGCATCCTGCTCAAATATAATAATCGCTTAGCCTAGAAAAAAATTCAATTCATGACCACCATTAAAACCAATAATATGTAAACAAATTAACTTTTCCTCGAGTATAGACAAATATTTGTTTTTCCCGGATTTTTCGTACCAGGACGCTAATATATATCACTCGATTTTTGAATAAATAATTTTTTAGGCATAAATTATTTCAGAGAAGAAGAATTTTTCTTATCACTTTGCTAAAAATAAAAGTTGAAACTATATTTTTTCTATGGTGTCAATCATTTTGGAATTACCTTCAGATTTATTTCAAAATGTTTTGAAATATTGTGATTTCTGCTCACTTCTGACTTTAAGAGAAGTAAGTTTGGTTGAAATTTTAAAAAATTGAAGGATACCTATTCGTTTTACTCCCCCCAACCCATCTCACGGCGCATCAAAATGCCGAAAAGACGCAGGCAAGGATCAAAAGCTATGTCGAAAATGTGATTTTTTAAAAAGTGGATAGCGCAGTTGGATAGAGTCTTGTTCTTTAATCGAAAGGTTCAGGGTTTGATATGGCGCACCAACTAGAAGGTGCAGACCAGGCTCCGAAATCGGGGCCGGTGGGGACTCAACAGGGGCAAATTTTCTAATCTCCAATTTTTAGGCCTGTTATGCTACCTATCAATATGCAAATTTTGAACTTTATACAAGAACAACTTTCAACCTCGCTCAAGACTATCCCCTCTCACAAAATGACATCAAAATCACCAATTCCAAAAAATTTATAAACTCTGAAAAAGTTATTGACTTCCTGCAGAAATTTTTGAGAAAATTGGAAAAATTGGTCCTCTATGAATCTCCTATACACTTAACATTAAGCAATTTGATTCAGGTAAATTTTGAACGCTTCCCTGATTCAGGGAAAGCGTATTGTGTATTGAAGCGAAAAGTCACAAAAATGCAATTTTTGTCTAAAAACGACCCCTTTGTGATAAAAATGTGCGATGAATCCGAATGTGACATTTATAATTTTCCTCGGATTCAAGAAGAGCTGTATATCGACGCGAAAATTCGAGAAAATCATTTATTAATTAGATTAAATAATTGGTTAACTATAATATTGCAAAAAGTTTGAGCTTTTTTTATATATTTTCTCGAATTTTCGCGTCGATATACAGCTTTTCTTGAATCCGAGGGATTTATAAATGTCAAATTCGGATCCCCCGCACGTTTTTACCCCAAGAGGAGTCGTTTTTAGGCAAAACTCGCATTTTTGCGACTTTTCGCTTCAATGCATAATACACCTGCCGGGGAAATGTTTTTCGCTTCGAAAATGTCAAATTCGAATTCCCCACATGTTTTTACTTCTAGAGGTGGTATTTCTAGAAAAATTTTCACGTGATGGTCATACATTACCAATGGGGGGGACTGTCCCCCCTCCCCTCATGTAGCTAGCATCGAGCCAAAAGTTAAAGATTTATATAGTCTCGGAGTGACGAAGCCGTTATAACCTTGGAGTTCATATAGCCTCGGGGTGGCGAAGCCGGCTAGAAACTACCTCAGACTAAAAAAAAGGTCCTTTTTTGGTCGACATCATATAGCCTCGAGGTAGCTTGTCCCCCCTCCTTGTTCATGTATGGTGATGGCCCCTATTGTGTGATGTCTCCAATTTTTAAATTGTGAAAATATGTAAAAAATGTAAAATTTTTTAGATCGCTTCAGTTTCACCAAATATTACATATTTGGATATTAGGCAAGAAGATGAAAGGCCTTATTTGGATGCGGATTATGCGCATTCGTTGCAATTTTTTTCGAATTTGAAAATTTTGAAGATGGATGGTTTGCCGGGGTTCAGATTATCGGGTAGAGGTAATTTTTTACTGATACAGGATGTGGTAAAAAAGAACTGGATTTTGCAGTTTTTTCAACACTTTTCAAGTTGGTTTTCTTCAAAATTCAAAAATAACCCTATATGGTTTTCCAGGAGAGAAATTGATTGCGCGCATTGCCGAACCTTGAAAACGCTTTCCTGGCCCTGAATTAGCCTATTTTCGCTTCAATGCACACATCTTTTCCCTGAATCAGTAACGGTCACGTCGCTGATTCAGGGAACAGTCTTCGTTAGACCATATATTAAAATTGATTTCATGATGGAGATATACGGGGTGACTCAAAAGTTCGTTCACCATATTTTATACCGAATTTACACAACAAAAACAATGTTCACTTTCGACAAAATTGTGGGGGGGGGGGGGGTTCCCGTACGAAAAACCCTAGGGGATACGGGGAATCCATACGGGGGAATCGGGTCCCGTAAGAATTTATCGAGATCGATTCCCCATACGAACCCCCCAGGGCACAATTTTGTCCAAAATGGACATTGTTTTTGTTGTGCAACTTCAGTATAAAATGTTGTGAGACGAACTTTTGAATCACCCTGTAAAATTCCAATTTTAGGATGTGCCTATCGCATAATAATCCCTCAAATGCGAAAACTCATGGGTCTTGTAGAATTCGAGTTCAACTGTAAACATGATATGCTATGCCACATTTTGGCTTCAATGAGACACCATAATGTTGTACTACACAAAATACAAAAAGTCAATGTAAAGATTTTTTCGAATGTGAGATTATCCCTGTCTCAAATTCCCCAACAAATCCCCACGGCGGCTTTTTTATTACGAAAATTGGGGGGGGGGGAGGTTCAAAATTTTAAAAACGAGTAATGCCATTTGACTCAGCTCAATGAGACGAGTTAAACGAAGTATATCTTGTATAAAAAAGCTAATGAGTCACGTGGTCGAGTGGTTAGTGTACAAGGATTGCAATTATAGATCGCGGGTTCGAAGCCCAGCTACGATACTGCCCACTCATTTTTTTCAAAAATTATAATTTTAGTTCTCCATGCGCCATTCTTCTCCCAACTTCATTGAAGCCCTTATATGGTTTTTATATAAGCATAAAACTTTGGTCTACTTTCGGATTCATAATGCTTTATTTGCAACTTTGGACCAGTTGAGTCGATTTTATGGGTATATCATCAAATTTTTTAAGTTTTAAAATAGCAAAAAATTTTAGTGCTATCATATCTTTACCATGCCTAAATGAAATCGTGCTAGAAAACTGCTCAATTTGTGATCGATTGGATAAACTTCTAGAAATCCGTTTTAGCGATGAGCTTAAAAGAAAGGGTATAACATGTGAGGGTCAAGTGAAAAGTATGCGATTCGACCCGGATAATAACCATTAGTTGTAATAATAGAAGTGGGCAGAAGTTCATATATGGACCCTACTCCTTCTCCATTACAAATGGGTGAAGGATGTCCCAAATGGAAGGCTACCTCCTCACATAGAACAAATTTGTGGAAAAATGCCCCCCCCCCATTTTCGGAAAAATGGACCACTCAATTTTAGGAAAAATGAACATCCTAATTTGAGGAAAATGGAAGCCCCTATTTTCGGAAAATGAAGCCCTCTTTTACATTTTCGGAAAAATGGATCCCTCCTCTCATTTGGGAAAGGGACTCCTCTCATTTTCGGAAAAATGGACCTCTGCTCATCTATATTGACTGATGGCAAATCATACTTAGAGTAGCATCTTCACTTGGAAGCTAAATACAGGATGGCCCAAAGGAAGTTATTTTGGATTTTTGTTTAAACATCATTTTCTGGGATTCCTTTATGCGATTAATCGATAAAACATATTTTCGAAGCATGAAAATATTTCCCTGACTATGACTCATGCTATTTTGGCTTCAAAACGCTCAAATTCTCATGAAGGGATATTGAAGAAAAATGAACTTATTCAGGGTCATACAAAATTTTTCATAGTTTGAAAATAAGAGCAATCGATTCCTAGTATAAAATTACCCTCAGGATGTTGATTTTTTCAGATAAGTTTAAAGCTTAAAACGATGATTCAATTTATAATTGGGGTGTTGGGTTCATTTAGGCCATCCTGTAATTTTTAAATGTGTTGTAGATAAATGTATTTTAATAATAAGACAGTGTTATACACACCCTGTATATCCTTTATTAATATTTTCGAAACTCGCGATCATTTCGATATTCATGTTCTTTCCGAATGCAACAACATGCACATATAAATCTTAATATATAAACAATTAAGAATATTAGTAAAAGTGCGCCAATAATAATCAATAAGGCAATCACCCAACGATGGAAATAGAAACAACATTGTTGGCCATTATAGCATTGATAATAATAAAATGGGTTGGTTTCATCGCCTAAATTAACAATGGTCATTCGAAAAATTCGAAGCGGGATTCGAACCCTAGCCTATAAACTGCAAATCTGTCAATTTAGCCACTCGGCCATAGGCTCGAAATAGAAAACCCATGTTATGATATTCGTATACTCGTCTCAGTGAGCTGAGTCAAATGGCATTACTCGTTTTTAAAATTACGAATTTCCTCAAATTTTAGCGGAAAACCGTGCTTTTTATATTTTTTGATCTTTGTCGATTTCGAGGAGGATGGGGCGTTACCCCACCCAGCAAGGGGGTATCGGAGGGGAAGGGATATGCCCCATGAAAAACCTCCCACCCGTTCTGTGGGGTCTGACTACGCCACTGCTTGAACTTTAAAACATTACATGCAACTCTTGAGCAATAATTTCCTTCATTTATTCCAAAGGAAGACCCATCTCCATTGAATAGTCCTCTCGCTTGCGATTCTTGTAAATACGCAGGATTCATCTGTCCATTATAAAGACCATTCATAGAATTTTGGTTCAACAGTCCCTTAGCTTGTAAATTTTGCAAATATGAAGCAATATTCGGGTTTAGCGATTCGCTGTAGAAATTATTATTGTTGGGAAATCTATAGTTACCATTCAAAACTTGGGTCGACAAAAATTGGTTGTTTTCCTGAGGTGCAAGACTTTCCGGAATAATGCCTTAAATTTTTTTTAGTAGTTTTTTGGTTAAAAATCGAAGATGAGAAAGAAGCAAAGTTTAATATGGGACCCCTATCACTTATTTTTTAAAACGATACCCCCTCCATAATCGACTTCTAAAGAGGTGGGTGCCGCTGGTTGGGCCGTGACTCTTGGACTCCCCAAGAGATGGATTTGGAGTCCAAGGGTCACGGCGGTTTTTTTTGGCAACAATTGGATTAAATTCGAAATTTTAAAAACTAGTAATGCCATTCGATTCAGCTCAAAGAGACGAGTGAAACGAGATATATATTGTACCAACACTCTAAGAAATCACATAGTCGAGTGGTTAATGTGCAAGAATTACACTTATAGGTCGCGGGTTCGAATCCCGGCGCGAAATTAAAGTTTTTCGATTTTCATGAAATTTTTTGCATATGCCTATTTTTGGTCGTAGATCAAAATGCTATGCTATATCAAACTTTTTTTTCAATCTGAAACGAACTATAAGTGCAATGCTGGCACACCAACCACTTGGCCATGTGATTTCTTAGCGTGTTGGTACAATATATACCTCGTTTCACTCGTCTCGTTGAGCGGAGTCAAATGGCATTACTTGTTTTAAAAATTTCCTCCAATTTTTGCCAAGAAGTGGAGGGGGGGGGGTTGAGTGGGACAATTTCGGGATCTATTGGCACACTTTCCATCAAGCTGGCAGCAATTTTTTTGGGTACTGCTCTAAAACTCATGTAAACCTGCTCGAATTCCTTGTAATATTTGCTGGTTTTGAAACGTATTCGTATAACTTCCATCGAGCGGTTGTTGGAAATTTGGATTAGCTCCCTCAATTAGCGGAACATTACGATTTATCCCTTGAAAATTTATTTGAGACCCTTCTCCAATCGTTGTCACAAATTGTTGGTTATTGTTAATATAGGGTTCATTATAGTTGCCTATTCCATCATTTGAGGCTATATTGGGGTTTAGGCCTAAAAATAATATATATACCAAAAAACCTAATTTTGTGCATGATTCGAACCCCCGACCTATAAGTGAAATCCACACTAGCCACTCGGCCATGTGACTCATTAGCTTTTTTGTGCAATATATACTTTGTTTTACTCATCTTGTTGAGCTGAGTCGAATGGCATGACTCGTTTTTAAAATTTCGAATTTCCTCCAATTTTTGCAACGAAAAAACCACCGTAACCCTACCCTTCCCTACCCGTGCCGTAATTTTGATTAATCAATGGTGCATTAGGATATATAGATGGAATATTTTGGTTTTCATTTAATTCTTCACCACTTAACAATTGTCGAATAATATTGCGAAGAACAACGTTTTCATAATAACTTTGTTGTAAATTTTGAGATAGAATATTTCCTACTGTTGAGAACAAATAAAATATTGCTAGTGTTTTCATCTTTAAAATGTTACATTTTTTTGATAATTATTAACAATATATATAATAAAAAAAGTGTAAGTACTAGGTTAACTTGAACGTAAAAAATGGACGATAGCTTGCATAGATGATTAGCGACCAGTCTCTATTCATAATGGACCGGAAACTAATGTTCTCTAAGCAAATAAAGATACATGAACTTTTTTTGGAGCATCTTTTTATTGCTACTTGGTAGAGTGCAAACAAAAAGTAATAGTCGATTTGAGAAGAAGTGGAAAAAAACTCATCTTGATAGTCAATTGACTAGGACATTGGTATTTCAACTTTTTGATATGGGTTAAAGTCAATCAGAGTCAAGATTGTGTGTCCTGTGACCAATCCTAAGAAAAAAAAAGATTTTTTGGCATGGATCATAGGTATGTCACAGTAGTAAGCCTAAGCCTAAGCCTAAGCCTAAGCCTAAGCCTAAGCCTAAGCCTAAGCCTAAGCCTAAGCCTAAGCCTAAGC
>OZJO01028639.1:0-21850 GCA_900406225.1 Acrobeloides nanus | reverse complement strand
CAATGGTACATTTCATAGGTGGACAAACAGGAGAGAGGGGGGGGGGTCTGGTGCTAGGTTGGGTTCCTAAAATTTTCAAAAATTTGCCGTGGTCCCTCCTTATGTTGTTCGAAAATTTTCCAAAATTTTGAGGACCAAAAAAAAGAACTAACCTGGCCGCTCCGATGCTGGGTTGGTCCTATTTTTGGCCTTTTTGCCGGATTGGTTAGGGGGGGGGGAAGACTCCCCCCTTTGGCCATGTGTGGTACATTTCCATGCGGACGTTTCCCAAGTGAAGTGCACATTTCCCAAGTAAAAACTTGGAAATGTCTCTTGTGATTTTTTACTTGGGAAATGCCCACTTCACTTGGGAAACGTCCGCTTGGGAAATTCCCACTTGGGAAATGTGGCACTATAACTTTCGCCACGAATCTCGCCACGCTAACTTTCGCCACATAACTTTCGCCGCGTAACTTTCGCCACTTTCGTGTTAATAAACATTTAATTTTAGACTAATTGAGTTGCCTGATTTGCAATAAATATGTATATTGACACGAACGTGGCGAAAGTTATAGTGCCGGAAATGTACCATTTCCTGTTTCGGATTACTTATAGACTTACTTTATTTACAGCCTCGAGGGCCGCGACATAATATAATAAACAAATAATAAAGAATACTTGAATCGTCATAACAATTAAAACATAACATAACACAAGGCCTTTGTAGCCTATTACGCTGAAAAGTGATTTAAATTACAGTCAAACCTCGATATAGTGACCCCCTAAAAAAATTCGCCAAAAATCGAGGTTAAATTGGATTTCTTCGAGTGAACATTTTTTGGATAGATAATGAGGAATATTTTATGAAAAAAATTATTGAAAAATCTTTTATTTTCGCCAAGATATGGCTTTTTGAAGTGGAACACGGCTGACCAAACTGTGCAAAAAGTTGCGACAAGTGTTATTGAAACGAAAACCATTAAAAATGTCAAAAAGTAGCTCTTAGAAAAACTCGATTATCTCATCAAAGGTTAAGCGGAATTGAAAATTTTTTTTTAAAGTTTCTACAGCTTCTGCTCCACGTATCTAAAAAGGAATTTTTTTTGCCTGAACTGGATTTTATATGTTAAAAATGTCTTTTTCGAGATCTTGAGCTCAAAATGCTCGTAAGAATTGACCAAATAAAAGACCAGAACGATTTTTTCTTTTTCAGGCAAAAAATCTACTTTTTAGTATGAAAAACGGAAAACATTGACCTTTTTTAGCAGTTTTTATAACTAATAACCGTTTATTTAAACGAAAAACAAAAAAAAATCGTTCTGGTGTTCTATTTTCATTGTTCTTGCGCGTATTTTAAGCCCTAGATCTCGAAAAATGACTTATGCTATCAAAAGTTATAACGCTTGAAAGTTTTAGTATAATGAAAAAATTCAACTATTTTTATTTATTTTAAAAACTTCTATAAAATAGCCTGCTTGGCTCACTGGTTTTGCTCTCGCTTCCTATGCATAAGGCTCAGGTTCGACTCCCATCTGAAGCAATTTATTTTTGCGTGATTATTTTTGTGATAAAAATTAATTTTTCCAAAATTTGTTGTAAAACTATTTAAAAAGAATGTTTCTTGTTTTAAAATTGCATAAATAACTTTAAAAAGTGTTTTTAAACTAAATTTTGTTTAAACTAAGTTTCAATAACACTTGTCGCAACTTTTTGCACAGTTTGGTCAGCCGTGGTGCTATATTCTCATATGTATTTTCAGGGGAAAAAATTTTGCTCCTGAATATTCACAAAAATTTATCACTTTCGCATAGCATAAGGATAACTGTTTGTTTATAGCTTGTGTTTATCAAATTTCATAAGTTAGGAAACTATAACATATTAGAATTTCGTTAAAAAAGTTAACAAAGAAGATAATCAATCATTTACATTCAATATCATGATCGATTACGCAAATTGGGATACCTTCTCGTAAAAGTTTTAATTCAAAAAAAATATTGAGAAATATTTTCTGTCACCATCAAAAGTTTAAGATTTTGATCGAGTGTTTGTACATATGTGTGGACCACTATCCCTATTTATAACTTGTTTTTAATGAGATTTTTAAAAATTTATTCCGTAATTTTTCAACAACAACAATATCTAAACATAGGTATGCAAAATACAAATATTATGTGCATGTTATGTACTTTCACTTAGAATATTGGATAGATATATTAGAAAAAATTTTGGCTAGCCATAGAATTAAATCTTATATCAACAAATCAAATGAAAACTAATGATACAAATTTTGACAGTAATAGTGAATTCAAAACAAGGCACTATTAAGAGTATTAAAAAAAATCAAGAGGTAAAAATTTTTGTGATAAAGATTTTTTGCAAACACCTATTTTTTATCGAGTCAAACTTGCAGGCGAAAAAGAAGTTGTAGGTTGTTCAAATATATCAGTGGGTTCGGGATCCACAGTAGACCAGCTTTGGCTTATACTTGAAGTTGTAGATAAAGAGCTTGCTAGGTTCCCAGAACCTGCAGGTACATTCACATATCTTTGACGGGAAATCGGTTGTAATGTGACTGTTCGCCCAGCGGCGTTGATTGAAACAGGACGATATGAAGTCATTTGACT
Source organism: Acrobeloides nanus (assembly GCA_900406225.1). Lineage (NCBI taxonomy): Eukaryota > Metazoa > Nematoda > Chromadorea > Rhabditida > Cephalobidae > Acrobeloides > Acrobeloides nanus. Next base: position 19,247 of record OZJO01028639.1, on the reverse strand, counting down.
ATTGGGGCTTCCTATAGCAGATGTTGTAGCATAGGCAAAACGTTTTGTTGGTGGCGGTCCGTTGCTTAGCATGCTGGAACTTGATGGTTGAGATGAGGTGCTAGGTCGTTTGGTTGAGAGGTATTGTTGATAGCTTTGAGAACCAGTAGAAGCAGTACCGGGATTAGACAGGGTCGGGGTACGGGAATTAGTGTTGCCAAGTCCTCTTCTGATATCGATTTTGATTTGTTTTCTGTAAATAAAAAATGATTATTCTTTAAGTTTTTAAAAACTACTTCATTCTGGCTTGAACGGATGTACTTATATTGTCTAATTCATCAGCAAAACGGGATAAGGCATCTTTTAATTGATCAATTTCTTTATCTGACCATTTACTAAAAATTGAAGTTACGTTTTTTAACGATGTTAGATCAAATGTGTACAAACTATCTCCCCTAAAAGGGCACTATTACTTTTGTCACGTTTTTGGTTTTTCACGCCTACTTTTTTCATGTTACTTTTTTCACGTTACTTTTTTAACGTTTTTTATTTGAATTTTTTCTCAAAAATTGCATTTTGATGCCGCAGCAAGTATAAATCCTGCATAAGAGTGAAAAAATCAAGATGCAATTTTTGAGAAAAATTCAAATAAAAAACGTGAAAAAGTAAGCGTGAAAATAAACATGAAAAAAGTAATAGTACTAAAAAAGGACCCCATAGCGTGCGAGGAAAATTTCGCTTGGTCCCTAAGGTGATTCTTTAAAATTTTACCAAAATTACGTAGGGGACTAAGCCTATTATACAAAACCTCTTCGTGCTAGCGCGAGAACCTTTTTGCCAGTGCGCAGCCTCATCCAAAGTGGATGGGGCTGTATGAGGTTTGCACGCATGTGTGTTAGATACTAACCTTTCTTCAGATTCTGGTTTTGAATTCATATGACTTAACTGCATTGTAAGATCACCTATTTTTTGAAATGCATGACTTGCAGTTAGGAAAACTTCGGATACCTATAAGAAAACGTATAAAAAGTTCAAGTATGGATAGTTTACTTTTGCAGCCACGTTCCCTTTTACTTCATTAGAACTAGCGGTGGATATAGTACCACCATTTGTGGTAGTTGTTGTATTCGTAGCGGATGAAGTACTAGGCGTAGTGCCTGAATTTGTTGGCCTTATCATCTAGCCTGATCTAAAAGCACATTTTCAAAACAACTGTTTAATATATAAATTCTGCCTAATATGCAAATTTTGTATTTTATCCATTTTATTATGTAGCATCGGGGGCTGAGCGCCTCCGGCGCTCGCGTTTTCTCCGAGCTACGCTCCTCACAGGGTTCTCAGATTTTGAAATTCGCATAAAAATCGAGTTAAGTTGAACCTATAAAATGTCGAATTTTCAAAAAGTTCCAACACAAACCCCCTGCAGAAAAAATTTCAACAAAAGGTTTGTGTTGGTTGGAACTTTTTGAAAATTCGACAATATATGTTCAACTTGAACTCGATTTTTATGCGAATTTCAAAATCTAAGAACCCTAGCTCCCCGTTAAAAATGTAAAAATTGGATGTTATAACTAGAGACCGCCACGTGATAACTTTCTAAATGATTTTTTTCGAAGTTTTTTGCTAAAAATATCTAAAATGGGTGTAGAAACAACTTTAATTAGACTGTACTTTTGCGTTTTTGGTGAAATTTTTTCAAAAAATCACCTATAAGGGGTATTTTCATGCGATGTAATAGGATATAGTATAAAATTTGCATATTTTAAAATTCGAAATAACGTCAAGATATATATATTGGAATATAACCAATATNAAGGGGTATTTTCATGCGATGTAGTAGGATATAGTATAAAATTTGCATATTTTAAAATTCGAAATAACGTCAAGATATATATATTGGAATATAACCAATATAAAAATATAACAATGCACATAAAAATTTAATTTATTCAAAGAAACAATAAAGATATACTATAGAACTTGAATCAAACAACAAAAATCAATAAATTAGAGATCAATATACCATTTTAGTTCGTCTTTTATTGACCTTCGCCTTGAGGTTCTGCACTAAAAGCGTTCGAAAGCACCATGAATAGGACTACTGGAACAATGTACATCCAATATTTTGCCAAGAAAGAGCGGTTATCCTGAGAAGCTCCGTGTTGACGTGCCCGTTTTTCATCCTCCAAACGTTGAAGATATGCAGCTGTATCGGGTCTAAAATCGGGTTATTAATGAAGTTAATAAAGTCAAAAAAGCCCACGTTGGCAATTCTCCAACTTTGGTTATAACAACATTTCCGGTAACTTGAGCATTTGGAGTTAATTCAATTCCATCACATTGGAGTAGTTCTTTACCCGCATCGTAAACATTCGCTGGAAATATAGTAAGCGAGTAAATTAGCCTTCTTTCGGTGTCGACAGTTAAGGCAAAGGTATGAGCCAAATTTGAACGTAATAATAAACACTAAAAATAAGACAGTATACCTGCACCAAAAATCCGGTACTACTAAGTATTAGATGCCGCAAATGACAGGGCTATTTTTCCAAAAAAATTTCTATAAAAACCCTATATGGGTTTTTTCGATACAGGAAATCCCAAAAACGCACTCTCGATGTCTGAAAATTTTTTCTTTTTCAGAAACAAAATTTCAGGCCAAATTGGTATCAATTTGAGATTTAAAAAAACTCAACCCCTTTTTGAGCCAAGATGTTAGTCAATACAGGATCAGGAAAAAATTTTCAGACATTGGAGGTGCGTTTTTTAGATTCCCCGCATCGAAAAACATATAGGGTTTTAAGAAAATTTTATGAAAACAAATTTTTTTTTCGGAAAAATAACCCTGTTATTTGCGGCAACTAATGCTTAATAGTACCAAAAATCCTTTAGACAAGGATTCTTAGACCCGATTAAACAGGCTGGCAGATCAGATCTGCTTAGGCAAATCTGAACCGCCGAGCGGATCTGGCATTTTTTGCTATGATATAAATTTTTCTAGGCAATTTTTGCTATGCCTTAATTTCCGTAGTCATTTTTTGCCATGTTATAAATTTTCTAGATAAAATTTACTATAAACTAAATTTGTCTAGGAAAGATCACTGTTACCTAAATTTTTGGAGGGAAATTTATTACCACCAATCATGAATATAAAAAATCGGTTTCTGTGTCCGTCCGTACGTCCAGAACCACGAGATCTCGGGAATGGTAAATCAGATAACGGTCTTTTTTAAAAATTAGTAGGTAGGGAGTACATACATGGGCAAGGGGGTAGGTTGGTAAACAGAAAAGTGACGCGTTTGACGACTAAAAAAATTCACCAGACGAAAAATGTGTTGAAAACGATCGCTTTTTGAGGTTAAAAAGCATAACGGGAAATATTTTACGATTGTTATTTTTTTTTCCAAAATTTTCCAAAAAGGTGCTCCACATTGGCTAATTTTTTTTTTGCTCGGGCATTTTACTGAATGGGGAACACGAAGCGCCCCATTTAGATTTAGACGCGCTAGTTATTTCTGGAAAATTCGCTATAACTTAAATTTGCCTAAAAAAAGAATTTCCTACAAAATTTAGTGATGATTTTTTCTAGAAAAATTTTGAGCGCAATAAATTTTACCTAGAAAATTTAGAACATAGCAAAAAAATGCATAGAAAAATTAAGGCATAGCAAAAATTATTGCCTAGAAAAATTTATACCATAGCAAAAAATGCCAGATTCGCTCGGTGGTTCAGATTTGCCTAGGCAGATCTGATTTCCCGGACTGTTCAGATTTATCGGTAACATATCTACTTACCGGATAATTGAAAGACAACAAATCATCAGCTTTAACATAATACAAAGATTCAGGTTTCTTAGAAATATCCAAGAGAGCTTGCTTTAAACCATTTGTAACACCGGGACTTGCACGAAAAACACCCGTATAGTTTCCATCGGAACGTTGATTTAAAGAAATCGTCCCCAAAGGTTCAAAAGATACCCCTAAAAATTGAAAAGTATAAAAATTTTAAAATATCCTACCAGTAGTAGAATATCCCAAATTTATGGACCAATCTGCCAAAATTGACCAAATAAGACACACCAGTAACAAAAATAGCTGTTTGTAAAAATGTANAAATTGAAAGTATAAAAATTTTAAAATATCCTACCAGTAGTAGAATATCCCAAATTTATGGACCAATCTGCCAAAATTGACCAAATAAGACACACCAGTAACAAAAATAGCTGTTTGTAAAAATGTAGCATCTAAGATTTTAGAATTTTTTAAATAGGAAATCAAAGTAAAAATATCGAATATGAGAAATTCGAAAAATTTTTTAAGCAATAAAAAGTGAGAAACACTTTTATTATATTTATAAACTAGCAAAACTAGAGGCAGCTAAAAAACATGAATAAATAAAGCAATAACCAAACAATAAAGCCGTAAAATTCAAATAATTCAGGGTCCGTGCTATTAAACGCTATTTGTCATATAAATCGACGTAAATCAACGCTATTTGTCGTAAATTTTTAGGGCAATAGGACGGAATGCACCACACAAAGTGCGAGCGCACGGACTGGGCGCACAAGGACTGAGTGCACGAACTGAACGCACGGACTGAGCGCACAAGGACTGAGCGCACAAAGACTGAATGCACGGACTGAGCGCACATTTTCCTTCAAAAATGTGCGCTCAGTCCGTGTGCTCAGTCCTTGTGCACTCAGTTCGTGCGCTCAGTCCTATAAAAACCGTGCGGTGCATTCCGTACTATTGTCATTTTTAGGGTGCTCGTTAGTCGTTGTCACGCCCAAAAAACACTGTTAAATGAGCTGTGAAACGTTGTCGAGCTCAATAAAAAAACGCTGTTAAACGTTGTCGAACATTGTCGCGCGACAACGATTTTTTGACAACGTTGTCGAAAAAGCGTAAGAATAAAATTTCGGGGTAGAAAAGAAGAATAAATAAAGTAGAATTTACGAGCAATGACACTAAAAATATTTGATAAAGATTTAAATTGATGGAGATATGGCCATTTGAAGTTGGGCACTGATTTTAAGAAATCGACTTGCAGTACAGGGCTAAGTAAAAGTCGGATAGAAAAACTAACTTCAAATTCGTGCTCAGAGACCCAAAAACTGGAGGGGGAGAGGTATACGTTGGTTTCAAAGAAAAAGGAAAAACTTTTTATTGGGCCCTCCATTGATTCGAGTTTTCGAGATGTCGCCTCTTAAAATTTAAGTATTAATAAAAAATTTTGTATCATAAACTGATGATCAGGTCAGCTGATCTTAACAAATTGCAAGAAAGACAAAGGAATTTTACCATCAAAACAATAATTAAGTTCACTTTGATACATTTGGCAACTAAATATACCCATATACAAATAAATGAAATGAAAAAAATAAAAATTAATAAAAAGGTTAAGGAGTAGTAGGCTGACGAATCCGAGCAAGAGTATTGATATAAAGTTCTCGTAAGACATATTTATTTTTCATGCGACGCGTTTTATATCTGGCAATATCTTTTCTCGTGATTATGCCGCGAAGCTAAAAAATATACTTGAATTATGGTTATATGAATGTTGACATACTCGATTGTCATCGTTAACAACGCATAAATGACGCAAGCCTAATCCACGGAAAAGGCGGAAAATTTGAGAAAGAGAAGCATTATAAGGGACTCTATGTGGTGTAGGATGTCGGAAATACTCCAAGTTTAGCCAACAACGCTCATCTTCCACACTGAGCCCAAGAGAAGAAATTGGGACATCGTACCTAACAAATTTGCATAAATGTATAGTAGTAACAAAATACCTGGGATAACAATCTCTGAAATCTTTCAAAGTAACTGGTTGAGCCAACATAACAGGATGTTTGCATTCGTAGTCCGTATAAAAATGCTTCTTTTTCAACAATGTTATTAACTGGCTTCTCAAAACTATCCCTTTGATTCTTCCATAATCTGGAAGTCTAGTTTCATTCAAAAGTGGATCAATTCTATCTACAACTGGGAAACCATGGTGTTTAGTTGTTTTCAAAATTTCCACAATTCTTGAAACTCTTTCACGAGATTCTAATGCTACCACATCTTTTCTCATAACATGTTGTGCTAAAACGTTGCGAGACAGTTTTGGAGGAAGCCATCCCAAGAATGGGATTTCATCCAGCTCGATGTAAGAATCATAAAGGCCCTAAAAATGTTAAATAACTATTTTTGGGAATGCAAGTGTACCTCATTCCATTGATCTCCAACCCATTTGGCCATCATCAAAACTAACATTATTGGAAGGCTAAACGTAATCTCACGAGTAGCTTCAACGAGAATTGCTGTCAATGAGATAGTCATGCGGACTATACCACCGAGTTGTGCTGCTGCACCAGCAAGAGCATATTTTCCGGGATCGATACCGGTCTAAAATCTGAGTAGTTAAGAAGCGATATCTCGAAATCTCGAACCGACGGAAGATACAACGAAGGTAAAAAAGTAGTTCTACTTTTTTACTGTGTCCCCCGTTATATAGACTAGGCTCGAAAAGTCAAGATATAACCTCTTAAAAAATATGGCAAACGACTTACAAATTCTGGGAACGTCCTTTCAACAAAAATTCCAACAAGGCGACCCCAAGCAGCCCCTGTTAAAAGAGATGGAATGAAAATACCGGCTGGGACAGATAATCCAAAAGTCCATAGTGTTAAAAGATAGTATTCAACGGCGAAGATGAACAAAGTCATAGGACGGAAAGAATCTGAAATGGGGCGATAAATCTAGCTTTTTATTGAGATTTCTTACTCATAGGACTATGGAAAAGACTTTTTACACTTTCTTCTGGGTTTGCAAAGAAAAGATTTGCAACAGCACTGTATTGACCTTTAGGGCACCAAAGCTAGAAATTTTTGATAATTTTAAGTCTGTTAATGCTGCTTTTTACCTTTGTCATTTCAGTGATGAAGGGGTTGACACCCATTGGCTGACAATCATCTACCACAAATAAGGTTAGAAATCCTGTGAAAGCTGAGGCTGCGGCAACAAGAAGGCATTCAAGAAATTTTTGATACTTCTTCGTTACATAGCTAGAATCAGGTTTGTTTTGGTTGTTAAAGGACATTATTACAAGGTCGAAATTCATTACGAGTCATTCAGTGACCGCAATGGTGTAGTGGTTCGGTGCGCTGCCAAGGAGTACAGCATCACCGGCACTAGAAAGTTCGAACTTCCAAAGTTCGAACATTGGAAGGTCTTCCAAATGGACGGACTTGATAAGTTCAAACTTCGAAAGTTCGACATTATACATTTGTCTAATCGAACGAACGTTGGAAGTTCGAACTTCGACTACATCGAAGTTCTCCAATAAAATTAGAAAGTTCTTTCGAAAAAATAAATNAGCTGAGGCTGCGGCAACAAGAAGGCATTCAAGAAATTTTTGATACTTCTTCGTTACATAGTTTTTGCGAAATTTAGCCAATTTGGTATTTAACATATTGAATAAGCCGCCCAACAGTCCACCTATAACACCAATCATTAAAAAAACCGGTATTTCCCAAATGTTGTAGTTGTTGTTCTAAATTCTTTAGCTTGGATTTTTTTAAATAGAATGTTGAGCACAGTTGCACAACCCCGATACCCCTGGTAAAATTCGACCGGGGGATAGGTCATGAGATGGGGAGGGGTAGGTCAAGGGGCGGAAGGGGTCATCGGTCCCCGGTGCCGAGGACCGATTTTTTTTAGAAGGTCTAAAAAAAGGTCGCCAAACTGCGGAGGGGGGGGGGTGGATCATAAAAACAAAAATTTTGGACCAGGGTCTGTGCAACTGTGATGTTGAGTACCTCAAAAACGCCGAAATTAGCCAATCCACTCCATGACAAAAACCCTGATTGACCATAGAATATGCTAAGAAGAACATTGACTGTGAAGGAAGAGATCATTGCAGTAAAAACCATTCTCCATGTTAAATTTTGATTCCAAAAGCTAGCACCTTCTTCCAAACTGAATAAAACTCCACCAATAGGCGAAGAAAAAGCGGCAGCGACACCTAAAATTTGAACTTGCTTGGTGGAAATGAACTAACAGGATTTTTTTCGGCGCCACCCCATTTGCCCCACGTTAGCTGACATTGAAAAAAGATTGATGTTTCTTTAATTTTTCTACTCCCCACCACCTCTTCGGCACGGCACCATGAACTAACCTGCAGCAGCACCAGCACTAACAAAATCCCGTTTCTCTCGATCATTTCGAAAATACTCCCAAATTCCCAAGTCAAACGGTAGTGAAATACAACGTCCTTGAGATATTCCAGCGGCTACAACAGCACCAGAATGGATCATAGGACCTTCTTTTCCGGCCGATAATCCTCCACCGACGGAACAAGCTACACCAACTGCTTTGGCAAGAAGTGTTCTTAGTCTTACGACACCCGGGATTTGGACTCCATTCAAGAAGCATTTGACTTGTGGAATGCCAGATCCAGCGGCTGCAGTAGAAACAAAAAGGACTAACGCAGATGCTATGCCGACTAGAAAGCAGTTGTAAAAAGTCCAGGCACTTAAAACCATCCACATGCAGCCACCACCAGCTAATTTTTCGTGATCACATAGATTTACCACTAAATTGATTTTTAGAGATAGTGTGACGCAAAAATTTGAATTCCCATCAGAGCCGGTTTTCGTTTCAATACATAGACAGTAGCGAGAATCCAGGTTCGGAGGTTATACCCCTTGATTCCATTTGTTTTGGGGTTATTTACCCCTTGATCCCATTTGTTTTAGGATTTTTTACTCCTTGGTCCCCCTGACCATTAGGAAAATTTTTTCATTTTTCCGATTTCGGGCATAGCTTGCTTTGCTACGATGCATTTGCCACGAACGCATTTGCCACGACGTATTTGTCATGACGCATTTGCCACGACGTATTTGCCACGACGCATTTGCCACGACGCATTTGCCACGACGCATTTGTCACGACGCATTTGCCACGAACGCATTTGCCACAACGTATTTGCCACGAAAGTCCATTTTTTTCAAAAACGACCAAAAATATTTTTTCACGTAGATGGTCCCTCTGTTTCGAATAAATTTCTTTTTGAAAAAATTTTAAAAAATTTTTCTGACCCCTACAAAAATTTTTTTAAATTGACTTCGAGTAAATCTCGCGTTATGATAATATCATAATTTGTAATCGCATTTCGATTTTTAAAACATTTTGTAGGGGGTCAGGGAAATTTTTAAAAATTTTTTCAAAAAGAAATTTATTCCAAACAAGGGGCTACCTACATGAAAAAAATTTTTTGACGCGAAAAAAATATTTTTGATCGTTTTTGAAAAAAATGGACTTTCGTGGCAAATGCGTTCGTGACAAATGCGTCGTGGCAAATGCGTCGTGACGAATGCGTCATGGCAAATGCGTTCGTGACAAATACGTCGTGACAAAACGGTCCTGTCGTGGCAAAGCAAGCTATGCCCGATTTCGAGAGGGGAGGGTGATCTATAGACCCCAAAAGACTTACAATTTTTAAGTATAATATGAAATTTAATTTGAGCACTATAATATACAAGAATATCAATAAAAGCGGCAACAAAAGCTGTACTGATTCCAATAAGAAAACATACTACCCATCGGTTGACTGATTGCCGATAGAGATTGCCCTAAAAATTAAATTTTCAATGAAAATTTTTTTCATTAAAACTTGCATGATGGTCAGAATCGGTCTCTTCTTTTTTATACAACTCATTTTCTATAATTTCATAGTCTAAACTTTCATATTTTTCGGATAAAACTTGTTCATCCCTTGCGGCAGATTGATGGCGTCTTCTCATTTCTTGGGTATGAAGTTGTGAATCTCGTAATAAATTTTCTCGATCTCGCCTTCTTTGCACATCTTGGAGACTAGATTGTGACCAAATTCGTTCTAGGCCAGTGACTGGATCTTCGTGTGGGTCGAGTCTATAAAAAATATAGGGTGGTTCAAATTTTTGTAATGCTAAAATTTGCTTATAACTTTTTTATTTGAAATCCAATTTGGCTAAAAAATTTTACCTTAATCCTGAGACTGGGAGAAGCTGATTCATGTCAAAAAATTTCAAAGAAAAATCTGATTTTTTTCACTATTTTAAAGAAATTCTTATTTTTTGCTTATTTTTCAAAAAATGTTATTTTCATTCTTCGGACTTGGTCACCCTGCATAATACCTTTAAAATCGTATTCACCGATTCATGGTTATGCAAGCATTTTCATGCCTCGACAATGCGCGCAATCGATTCTCCGTGTCAAAAAACCTCTGAACACAAAACTCAACTGATTTGGAGAACTTTTTGAAAATTCGATTTTTTCGACTCCTTGGGTCTCCTAAGGGAAAAAATGTAAACTTTTTTCGATGTTTTTTTACATGAATCGGCTTCTCTCAAGATTAAAAAGATCGGAAGAGCGGTTCAGNCTTATAAGCAAATTTTAGCATTAGGAAAATTTGAACAACCCTGTATATAAAAATTATAAAAAAATTGTTACCTATGAGACTGGGTTCGTATTCGACGTGACGTCTCTGGCAACAAAGGTTGCTCGTCCAATGGAGGGAGTGTAACATGGCGACGCATTTGTTTAAATTTTCAATTTTTGCTACAGCTATTGCATTTTCAACTATAAAAAATTATTTAATAGGTATTTTTAACATACACATGAGTCATAAAAATATTGCAAACGATGAAATTTTTGCTAGTCATATTTATATACAATTCAATGGAAACTTGTTGATCAAAGAAACCTTTTTTCATAAACAAGATAACATTTATATTTTTTTCGAAACAAAAATTGGCATTTTTTCATTGAAAAAGCGCGCAGACAGCAAAGAACAGAGAAAAATGCTCGATAAGAACCGCCAAAACCACCGACGCCTGATGCACAGAACAAAGGTCGGACACACGTGAGCAGCAGCTTAGTCAAATGTTCTTGTCTGGCATTGTGAAAGGCATTTTATTCTTGTTTTGAATTTTACGCCAAAAAATGGGAATTGCGTCAAGAGCTTAATTTGAAAAGAGTATTGATCGAAAGAAGTGAAACATAAAAGTGCGTTCATTTTTTTTAAAGTTTGTTCTAATTTGCTTTGATTGATGATTAGATTTTTGTGGTATCACTTTTAATTTAAAGTACCGGGAGCCGAGCGCATGCGGCGCTCGCGGTTACTCCGAGAGTGACTCCGAACGGCACTCCTGAGCGCTTCGAAATATACTTAAAAAATTGAATTTTTAAATATTTTTTGAAAATTTTACACATGTGTAAATTTTATGCACGTAAAAATTTTTCCGACTCGTCCCCTTATTGTAGTCAAAATTCAAAAATTCCTTCGAATTTATATTGAAAAATCGATTTTTTCGCCTTAATCCCCCAAGGGGCCATCCTTAAAATTTTTGTGGCGTCACTTTTAATTTTCAGGCTTGATTTTTTAAAACCAATATCAGTGATATCGGTCAAATGGGCAGTTCGAGACTGCGCAGTTTGAAACTGCCTCAAAATGGCAATCGACAACTGCGCCGACTGCGTTTGTACATGGCTGGATACCACGCATGTTGTTGTTTTTAATGGAACAAAGAAAAATGCTTTTTTATTTATTGATTAATCGTGTTTTTATGAACTTTTTATGCAAAAATACTTTTTATTTGATATTGTTTTCGTTAATCAAATTGAATTAATGTTTTCTATCGAGTTTTATTTTACAGGGTGATCAAAAGTTTCTTACTTCCAAATTTTCTCAGCCTTATCTTCTGGTTTCAGTACACGGATGCGATTTGACCGAGTTGATCAATTTCTGAAAAATTGGCATTTGGGGGTGTAGAAATAAATGAACACCAACAAAAAAAAGTACGCATCAGGGAAATATATTTTTTTCTCCATCTTTGACTTGTAAATAGCGGCAAAAGACCGCATCAAAAAAGCTGTACTAGAGCCGGAGATAAAGCTGAGAAAAACTGGATGTACAGGTTGGCACAAAAAACCATACTTTTTGCATCTTTGTCACATTTTTTTAATTTCCAAGTTTTTTATTTTTCACAAAATGACCTCTTCCATCCAAAAGATGCTGACGATATTATATATTTTTATAAGGATTTTTCTATGCGAAAATCGATTGCGCACATTGTTGAACCTTGAAAACGCTTTCCTGACTCGAATTAGTCTATTTGCGCTTCAACACACATTCCTCTTCCCTGCATCATGGTCAGTGAAGCGTTTTTAAGGTTCGGCAGTGCGTGAAATCGATTCCTTACATAGAAAAACCCCTATAGGGTTATTTTGGTGAAAATTAAAACTTGAAAAATTGCGCTAAAATAAAAAAAANTTAGATTTGTGTATTAAAGCGAAAATTGGCTAATTTAGTATCAGGAAAGGGTTTACATGGTACGGCAATGCGTTCAATTGATTCCTTACATAGAAAAACCCCTATAGGGTTATTTTGGTGAAAATTAAAACTTGAAAAATTGCGCTAAAATAAAAAAAAGTGCAGTTTTTTGGGCCACCGTGTAAAAATACAAAAAACTTTTTGATCACTCTGTAATTGTGTAAAGTATACATAAATTTAAGCTTAAACTTTTTAGTAAAAATTTATTTGCAACAATGGCTCGTCGAAACAATGAATATTTAGACGCTAAAGTTTATGTTGGTGGTTTACCTGCAGATGCCACAACACAAGAGATAGAAGATACGTTCCATAGATTTGGACGTATTCGTAAAGTGTGGGTCGCTCGACGACCACCTGGATTTGCTTTTGTTGAATTTGAAGATTCTAGAGATGCTGAAGATGCCGTTAAAGCTTTAGATGGCCAGTAAGTAGAGATCGGCAAAAGTACTTGGTCAAAATTTTGATAAAAAATTCGATCAAAATTTCGATCAAAACTTTGATAAAATTTTGATTTTGACAAAATGGGGGTTAAAGTGCACTGACTTTTTAAAAAATTTCTCATCGTGAAAAAACTAAAATAAGTCGAAAATTTTGGTTTTTTGGCCATATTCACTTCCCACATTTACAAAAAAATATTTTTACTATTTTTTCTGCCTGACCTCGCCATTTTTCGCGGCTTTTTCTTCGGCCCAGCTCCGCCGTAGAGGGTTCGTCTCGCGCTGAGTTAAGATTTCCGGGGTTACGTTTTTGCGTATTTAATGGGCACTTCGCGCCGATCCCTTTAATTCCCCCGCAAAAACGAAATCTTAATTCCCCATCACTCGCTCACTCCCTCCTGTGGGGCTACGCTGGGCCGAAGAAAAAAGTGTAGCAAAAAAGACTCGGGAGTCACTTTACGCTATCTGACGATATTTTAACATTTTTGTAAAATAGTGTCTGGGAAGTGAATATGCGCCTACAATTAAAAAAAGAAAAGGTCGCGAAAAATGGTGAGGTCGCACAGTTGAGAGAAAAATAGTAAAAAAATATTTTTTGTAAATGCGGGAATTGAATATGGCCGAAAAAACCAAAATTTCCTACTTTACAAGAAAAATTTTTTTTAAAAAGTCAGTGCACTTTGATCCCCCACAAGCCGTGGCGGGAAGGGGGGGGGGTTAAAGTGCATTAGCGCCAAAATTTTGATTTTAATATCTCTACCTTTAAGTACCCCAAAATAATTAGTTAATAAAAATTTTAGACGAATCTGTGGAGTCCATGCAAAGGTTGAATTATCTCATGGAAAGAAAAGGGATCGAGGAGATAGAGGAGGAGGCCGTGGTGGTGGTTTTGGAGGAGGAGGAGGACGTGATCGCGGTGGATATGGTGGTGGCGGAAGTAGATACAATGATCGTGGACGTGGTGACTATAATGGTGGTGGTGGACGAGATCGAGGGCGTTATGGTTCAAGGTAACACTTCAAAATTAGAACCAACTATAAAATATTAATAATCGCAATTTTATCAGCATCTTGATATAAATTTATAGTTTTAGCATAGAAAATGTCGACTACCCTTTTCTTCCTTCTTGCTACACATTTTGCATGATTCTCCAATCATCTAGCATTTCTTTTTTCGTCCATGCACTTCGAAAAATTTCACCGCTCTCCTTTGATATCGTCACTTTCATCCAAAAAACTATCATCAGTTCCCTCAACCTAGTCGACTAGCGACAACTCCCTCAACGACCAATCATTCTTATCAACGAACTGGGTTTTATTCATTTGGGATTGGGATGACCTTTATGAGAATTTATTTACAAGTTATGGTTCAACTCAACTTTATCACCCTTCAAACTTCGATTACATATTTTTGTTGTTTGGCCATCGTCTTTTCTCAAATTCATCAAATACTACATAAAATGTCGATCGTCTTCGCTAAAAATTGACGTCACTTTACGTCATTTTATAAAATCTAAGGCGATCGGTAAGATTATTTAAAATTGTATTATTTTTAGGATTTTTTACTAGTTTGCAAAATTTCTCAAAGAGTATTTTTTGGTTTCTGTTAGGAACAAAATCTTACTTTTAGGATATTTTTAACACAAATAATTGAGAAATTTGCCTTTTTATTATCGGTTTTTTGATCTTGGTAAAAGAAAGTTTCAGTTAAATATCCGGTAACAGTTTCCAACAGCGACCGCAAATGACAGGGAACTGGATCCGAAATTTTTTTCGGACTTTAACCGTAAAAGCATCGCTTACCCCATTTTTTATGCGAAAAACGGGCAAACGACGCTTTTCCGGTTAAAATCCAAAAATTTTCGGATCCAGATCTCTGTCATTTGTGGTCGCTATTGGAAACTAGTACCAAATATCCTGAAATAAAAATTCATGTTTAAGACCTGGGTTTTTTATTGAGAAATTAAATTATATTATTTTTAGGTCGCCACGTGGTGATCGTGAACGCAATCGCTCACGTTCTCCATATGAACAGCGTGATCGTCGAAGTTACAGTCGCTAAAACGTAATTACTTCGTTAAGTTTTAATGTAAGTTTATAAAAAATGATTTTGGTATATTAATTTTTTTAATTTAGGAACTTACTAAATGGATCTCTATGTTATGAATCAATAATGATTTTTGTATACAAATATTTTCTATCAGAGCCGTACCTAGAGATCGCAAAATTTAACAATGTTTTTAGGATGCAATTATTCATTGTGCAACTTTATTTTTCCAAAAAATCTTAATTGGAAATTCAAAATTTTTATTGCTTCTAACTAATAACATGAACTCATATCATTTTTTTCGCGATATGAGTTCATATCTTGAGTTAGACGCAATAAAAATTTTGCATTTCCAACTTTTACAGGTAAGCCTTTTTTGGAAAAATAAAGTTGCGTAATGAATAATTGCATCGTAAAAAGTATTTTTAGGCTTTGCGATCTCTGGGTAAGGCTTTGTTTTCTATATTTATGCTTGTTCTATTGAAAAGACTTTATTTATAGTCTGTTTCACGGCGAAATGTGGTCGAAACCTTGTCTCATCCATTAAAACAGACTATATTTATAATGATTGTATGTGTTGTATTCTATTTGTCCTCTTTAAAATAATCAATAAATTTGTGATTTTCAATCTTTTGAGAATTCTAACTCTTAATCTTAAACTTAGGTGTATATGTTACGGGAAAATCTGATCTGTTGAATAGATCAGATCCATCAGGGAAGATCTGATCCAATTAAGGATGGGTTTTTTGTGAATCGTCGTTTTAAAAAAGATATGGAATCCTTACTCTCTTTTTTTGTTGAAAAAATAGCCGATTTTCTGCCTAGGGTGATCATGTTTCAAAAAGCATCAAGTTTTTTTTATTTTAAACCCAATTAAAAAAATTCGTCTTGTAGATTGTCGAGGAGGCCCTCCTGCATAACAATAAGGATGAGTTTTTTGTGAATCGTCGTTTTAAGAAAGATATAATCCTTAAGTTTGAAAAACAACTCATTTTTGGCAGAAAATTTATAGGTATTTTTCCGATATGTCGGCACACACTTTTTGCCGTTTTTCTATGGGCTGAAACATACGTGCATTAACAACGCTTCAAACATGAGAAAAATTTACATATGGCTAGTTTTAACTTCGATGAAAAGCTCAAAATTGTATAAAAATATCTAATTTTTACTAAATTATCAACAAAATAAATAAATTTTAATAATTTTCTATATCACTCGTATTATTGAATTAATAAGAACATTAGACCAGTGATGAGCAATGATAATGAAATTGATATGGTTGTCCCTAAATTTTACATTTTATTAGGTCGTTCAAAAAGTTCGTTGAAAAATTTAAAGTTTTTTTTTGCGTTTCTAATTACTTATATTTTTAATGTAATTGTATTTTTTTAGTTATAAAATGGTTATTAAAGCTATAAAAAAGCACCTTCGCCATTGTTTGTTGTGGCTTTATGACAAAGACAACTCGATAACCAATAGAGCTGCAGCAGAAATTCAAGAAGTCTATGGAGCAAGTGCAATAACGCATCAAGGCTGTGGTAAATGGCTTAAAAGATTTCGGGACGGTGAAAAGCACGTTGACGACCTGGAAGACGAACCAAGAAGCGGAAGACCGAGCAATTTCGACGAGGATGAATTGAGACGGTTGGTGGAGGAGGAATGGGAAAGAGTTTAAGACCGAAGAAGAGGTGAAAGAATCCATTCAACAGTGGATTGATTCGAAGCCAACGGGTTTCTGGGTAAAGGGAATAACAGCGCTACCAGATCGCTGGATGAAAACCATCGAATTTGAAGGAAATTACTTCCCGGAAGATTAAATCTATTATTTGTTATCATTTTGTTGTACTTTTGTTATTGTTTTGTTAAAGAAAACATTTTAAATTTTTGGCAACGAACTTTTTGAACGACCTAATATGTTTGTCTACAAAAAACGTTGAGTGTACATGTAATAGCAATATTACACTCGAGCTAATTTAATAAAAAAATACGGGCATTACTACTTTATCCAAGATTTTGTTTCTCCAAGATTTTTTCAAAAGCTTTTTTCTCGATGAGGAAAATTCCAAATTGAATAATTTTTTTTAAACCATGCAAAAATTTAGTGTAAAAAAATATTTAAAAAATGATTCAATTTGGAATTTTCCTCACCGAGAAAAAAGCTTTTGAAAAAATCTTGAAGAAACAAAATCTTGGATAAAGTAGTAATGCCAAAATACATACCTGTTTGTGTATGATTAGGTGATTGAGTTTGAGATGTGTTTGAGGTCGAAGAAGCAGTTGACAATGTTGTGGAGGACTTTGTTGGATTAGGTGACCCTCCTTGTGTAGTAGTTGGTCCATTACTTTGAGTAGTTGTAGAGGCTGGAATAGTTGTTGTTGTAGATGGCTTTGTGCCTTTTTGAGGGCTCTAAACTCCATAAATTAACTGATTAAGCCCATTCAATTTACTTGATATTGAGGCTTTAAAGGAGCTCTATCTAACGTAAACGGTGCAGGACTACTATAATTAGCCTCGTTTGTTATGAAATTATAAAAAAGTTGCAATGCTGGACCAGGCCTATCAGTTGGCACAAAATGACCAGAGCCCTAAATTCGATTTTTGAACGCCTTTAAAAATAATTTTCTTTACTGAAACAGTTAGCAAGTCTAATGTTACTCTTCCTCCAAGATTGAATTGTTTTACAAATCCAGCTGTCGCCTCAGTTTTATCAGATGCCCCAGGGATTTTATAAAACCATTCCGTTCGATCTTGGACTACCTTAAAAAGAAATTTTATAAATTTATGCTAAAGATAAAAAATACATGTGAAACAGGGTTCACGCTAACAAAATTTTCGACAAAGTATTCTGCTTGCATCATGCCACATGCCAAGTCGGCATCACCTAAAAATGGAAATTTTCTTTGTTTAATAGAAAATTACCATTGTAGATGATGATTCTAAAGGGAGATTTCAGAACATTTTGTACATAATTAGAATCGATAATTTTTTGGAATACTGGTGTCATATCAGTATTTACATCTGCGTTATATAGGGTGTTATAATTCGATCCAACTTTGTCACTAAATAAATTAAAGTCTCGGAAGATTGTGGCCACTCGGAATCACTAAGTGCCGCTCTGAGTCACTCTCAAAGAAAACACGAGGCCGGAGGCGCTCGGCCCTAACTTTTGATACTTACCTGCAAAAAGTCCAATCCTGAACATAGTCCGGTATATGTAAAGCATCTCTAACATGCGCTTGATTCAAATAACTTGTAGCCGCATTTGTCATATAACATTGAAAACCGCCACTTGAATCGGTTGATCCATAATTCATCCTAGCAAATTGATCCACAAATGCTGCTGTATAGCCACCTTTTGCATAACGCCGAGCATTTTCTTCAACATGCTTTTTCATGTGATGCAATTTATCTTCAGCTCCTCCAAAGCTTGAAGTTGTATAGCCATAACAATCTTGATAGATGTTATAGGGATCATATCCACTCATCCATTGTCTATATTCTGTCATAGATTGGGTGAGATCACCACAATCACTTCCTTCTGAGGTGCCATTTGGGTAGAGGTATGAAGTGAGATCACAATAAGTAGTATTTTGGGGTAAGCAACATTTGCGTAATGTATCCCATTCAGATTTTCCATAGAGACCATGAGCATACATGTAATCAGCAAGTGAGTTAATGTCCCATTTCATTGAGATATATCCGTTGCCAACAGACATGCCTCGAAGGTTAATAACCGATGAGTTCATGATGCCATTATCAAGGAGTTTGGTGAACAGGGCTGTTGTAGATGGGACATAGACGCCACCATATGATTCACCAGCGATATAGAACTCACGACCCTGATATTGGCTATATTGTTCGAAAAATTGCATCATTGCCCAGGCCACATCAGCTGCTGACTAAATATAAAGTATATCAATCTTGAGAGCTGATACGACAGAATTCCGAGTTTTTGCATAGAGGACCTAACCCGTAATTTTGTTCTTGTTGTCGGCTCGAGAATTAAACAAGGCCCTATTATAGAAACCCTCCATCAATCATACCCTTACCACCCACATGACGTCTCATTTATAAATAAATTTACTTTATCGTCATCCCAAGTGGTATCGTTGTTAATGGTAGTATCTTGGAATGACCATCCTACTGCTCTAGGTGACTCCAAGTATAAAATATTAGCAGCTTTGTTCCAAGAATATATATTTTCGAACAAAGTTGTGCCGTCTGGATTTGGATGGAAAGGACCATGTTCTGTAAAGAAGCCACCGATAGCACTACAACCTGGTCCACCCTGAAGCCATAGCACAAGAGGATCATTATCAGGATCACCTTGGGATTCAACTAACCTAAAAAATGAAAAAATAGATAATTGCAATTAGCCCTAAGGCTTACCAATAATGTAAATAATTTCCACTAGCATTTCCATTTAAATA
>OZJO01028635.1:0-20202 GCA_900406225.1 Acrobeloides nanus | reverse complement strand
AAAGCAGATGTAAATGGAGCGCGAAGCGCTCTCAATTTAGGTTTTCTTTATATTACAGCGCCTACGGCGCTGGTCATTTAAAAAATATATAAGAAATAATAAGTGGTACAATTTTTCCCTTTCTGTACTGCTTAAAATGGGCCTTGGGATCTATGCAAAAAGGTCCCAACCGCAAGTGTCACCACCAAAAAATCGTATTTATTCATAAAAATGGTATCTTTAGCAAAAAACATATTTTAGGCAAAAATTGACATTTTTAAACGATTTATTTGTGAAATTATGGTCACTGACCCTTCCTGCACCATCGTTGAGAGGTGTTAGTGGCATGGGGGAGGGAGATACCGGGTCGACCAAAAATAATCATATGGGTCTTTTGGTTTTTGATGGAATAAAAATGATACCCCTAATCTTTTCTTCTTCCTCCGCCACGAGGGGGTGGGGGATAAAGTAAGGTTATTTATATTGAAACATATAAAATTATATACAAAACACATGAACCAGAGATTCCAATACCCCCAATCAAATCCTAGCTCAAATGACTCGAGTAGGCTTGACATCGAAGAGTGACATTTATCTATAATTTATAATTAAAAAGTGTGAATTATATCGTTTAAAATTTAAAGAGAAACAAATTACAAGTTGTATTCGAAAACTAAGGAAGCTGAATTTGCTTTTATTTGCGGTAGATAAAGAAAACTTTCCAGCTACAAATTTTTTTAAAATGTTTTTGTTTGATCGTCTAGAAAACTTAAAGGACCAGTCCAGTAATTTATAACCATATGAAAAAATGATATATTTGAAAAGTTCATGAAAATGGAGCATTTTTTGTTTTGACGCCATGTTCTGAATCGTTGTAGTTTTCGAGATAATTGCGTTTGACATTTGAATTTGTGTCAAGCTCTTCGTTGTAAACCACAAACTTTTAAAAGTTTTTAATCGATTTTTGCATCAATCTTTTAAATTTTCATAAAATGAACATTGTAGCAATTTTTATAGCTAAATGAGACGAACAAAATGACACCAAAATTATCCAANTGAACATTGTTTTGAGTTATTGAAACGAAAACATGAATCAGAATTTTCGTTTCAATAACCCAAAACAATGTTCAAATTGGATAATTTTTGTGTCATTTTGTTTGTCTCATTTAGCTATAAAATTTGCTACAATGTTCATTTTATGAAAATTTAAAAAATTGATGCAAAAGTCGATTTAAAAATTCAAAAAAGTTTGTGTATTACAACGAAGAGATTGTAACAAATTCAAAATTTTAAACGCAATTATCTCGAACACTACAACGATTCAGAACATGCCGTAAAAACAAAAAATACTCTATTTTTCATGAACTTTCCGAATATATCATTTTTTCATATGATTGGAAATTACTGGACTAGTCCTTTAACTTGCCATGGTTTAGCACAATCTGTTATAAAAATTTTTGGACGAATTTTTTTTTAATTGAAATCAGTGAAACGAATTAGCCTATTAGTTGTTTAAAATTTGTCCAAAATATGAATAACTCAACTTCAAATCCTCCTATAGTTTTTAATCAAAATTATGTAATGCCTTTCATCGATTGTCCATTCCTTATTTTCCATGTGTCGCTGTGTTATTTTATTGCGGCTAAGATTTTTAAAAAAGATGCTGATTATACAGGTGGATTTTATTTGTTATTCTTAATAACGGCTATTGGCGATTCGGTATCTTTTGTACAGGCAAGTAACCATCTAAAAAAAATATTCGGTCTCGTCAGGCCTGACCTGATAAAAAGATAAGAGTCAGAGTTAGGTCAATCCGGCCGTTTCCGATCTGATTTGGCCCATATAGCAGTGGCGTAGCCAGACTCCATGAATGAGGGGGGGGGGGGAACCAATCCCAAAATTTGCATTTTTTATATTGGCTAGCCTTCGGCCGGCCAAAACATAAAGGGAGACCCTTATGATTTTTCCAGGTTTGAGGAGAACCACCCCGCGTCCCCCCCTCTACGTCACTGCCAGATATATATAATTTAGAAGGAAGAACCCTGTCTGTCAAAGATTGAATTTTTCACCAAAAAATTTATGTTACTAACCAATGTTGTTTAGATCTTTCTATGCTTTCGTTTGCCACAAAATGGATTTTTCGTTGATTTTATTATAAATTCGTCCTTTTCTAATGATCTATCCAAGTATGCTTATCTGGCTACAAGTTACATTGGTTACTATGATGTAATGGCACATATGATAATTTCTTTTAACAGATTCACAGCTGTGTACATGCCATTTAAATACGATCAAGTTTGTAATTTATTTTTTTATAGTCTAAAACAATCTACGAAGGATGAGCAAGATGTGTACATCTCACCTTTTAGAGCGAGATCTCATCCTCAGCGACCTCTTCAGCTCAGCAACTTTGCAAATCTATTTTTAAAAGTTCATTAACTTTTAGATATGGGGAGGTCGTTATCTTTTTGGTATCATTTGCTTATGGTTTCTTATTCCTTTGTGCTTTATAGCCAATATGTTCGGAAAAACAGCAAGAACTTTTGTAAATCAGAATGGAAGTATTGGGTTCTTTTTTGATGACTCTTCAGTTACGATTGTAATCTTTTTATACATTCAAGACAGGATTTGTCAACAAACATGGGAGGAGGGTAGCTAGGGATGTTACATGCCAAAATAGAAAAAGTGGCTAACACCATGCCAAAACGTTGCATTTACGTGGCTTTTTTTGGTTGAAAATCGAAATTTTTGCTCAAAATTTGAATTTTTTCTCAAAATTGAATTTTGGTTAAAAAATTGAATTTTTTGCTTAAAAATCGAAATTTTGGTCGAAAAATTGAATTTTTTGCTCAAAAATCAAAATTTAGCTCAAAAATTGATTTTTTTTCTCAAAAAGCAAATTTTTTGCTCAAAATTTATCGAAATTATCGGTCCTAATAAATTTGATCTTTTCTTTAAAAATGTCCAACAACGTGGCAAAAAGTCCAAAAACGTGGCCAAATGCCACGTTTTCGTGTCAATGTAACATTCCTAGTTGTAATAGCTCTAGGAACTTCCACAACGGAACTTTCACAACGGAACTTCCACAACAAAAACGCTTTTTTGTTGTGGAAGTTCCGCTTTTTTTGTTATGGAAGTTCCGCTTTTTTTGTTGTGGAAGTTCCTAGAGCCGTTGTAATGTAGGTAAAGGAGAGACTCCATAGTACAATTAATTTCATTACCGAAGGACCTGACATGTGGCTTTGAAGTCCCCTTTGATACTTAACCCCTTAGGTGACAGGGGTGACATAAGTGACACCTAGGTGACACTCAGGCGACAAGCGTGACACTCAGACGACAAGCGTGGCCGAATCTGCCACCTTTGTCGCCTTAGTCAATTATTTGTCCTGTTTGGTGTGACAAATATGATACCTTTCATGTTTATCACTTTAACATAAACTATGTCACCTGAAGAAGAAGTTCGTGGCTGTTGCTCATCAACACAGAAGGGTCGAACAACAGAATGGTCCACCAGGGTTGTGTCGAAAAAGGTCTAATTACTGGAACTGGGTCAACATGTAGCACCGACGTTTACCCTCTCACTCTCTTTCTCTGAATGGCAGACTATATTTCAATTTTTCATTCAGAATTACATGATTATCAGAGTGATTGCTGGCATTATTACTTCGATCTTTTCATGTCTATTGGAAATTTGGACAGCTATCAAATATCACAAGATTATGACTGGACTAGCGTTTCAGCAAAGATATCAATATGCTGATGACATAAAACTTTTTAGTATGTTTGAATTTTTAGGGCACTATTTATACTCACTATATCACTTGGTATACCGCCGTGACTTGCTGATGCGGCAAGCAGCAAGATTTTTGTTTTGACACGTCCCCCCCCCCTCCCGGTGTCCCCTTCCTCTAGCACAGCACACTAAAATGCCGAAAAGCTGGGCGCAAGGGTAAAAATAAAAATGTCCGCCGGCGGATCACCATACATCTCAAAATAACTGTATACGAAAAAATAATAACAAAAAAATGATCTACAACCAAAGATAAGCATGTGCAAAAATGAAAATCGGATAGCTTTAATTTCGGGCCGGGGTTTGAATCCACGACCTATAAGGGCAATCCTTGTACACTAACCATTCGGTCATGGAAAAACCCCAAAACCCTATGATATATACTCGTTTGATTCGCTCGGCGAGCTGAGTCGATTGGTGCTATTATTTTTTATTTTTGTCTCTTCGCCCACCTTTTCGGCATTTTGGTGCGCCGTGCTAGCTAACGCCCTGACTGTTGCAGCAAATTAAACAAAAACTCACGCCTGCGGCAGCATAAAAACAATGCTATTGCTACAGCGACTGCTGCGGAAAGTATAAATGGTGCCAAACTTTTTTTTGGGAAATCTTTATATTTTTTAGTTCACTCCGTTATTATGACCGTCTGTCAACTGTTGTTTGTTGTATATGCTTTTTTTCAAGGATATGCAATACTTACTAACAACACTGAAATGATCGGTATAGTTCTTAGAAATTTCCGTTGGCTACAAGATTTTGTAATGTTTGGGAATTCTATCCTTTTGTTTATAATCAGGTAGTAGCAAAAATTTGTTGGCAATAATTCGATAAAAATATTTTTAGTCCAACTGTAAAATGGGGGTATTTGGAATTTTATGGTATAAATTGCAGGAGATCTAATGAAGTTTCTAATGCAACAACGTCTCGTTAATATCAGTTAAAAAATATCGTTGTTGCTCAATTTTTATGTGCAAAGATTTTCAATCGGCTGCCACACATCTTCCATAAACTCATTGTTGTTTGATGCTCTTGTGGCATTTTCAAAATATACTTCCTAATCGCTCATTACCATAGTTACTTTATACTTGCGAGGACAAAATGGTCGCTGACAAACACACACGTTTTCCCTAGATTGTTGTATAAAATTTACATTTTATTGTTTATGAATCTGTTGCTAATGTTCAATTTACATTTACGTATTTATATTATTTTATTGTTTCTTAGAGTCTAATTTTTTAGAACGAAAGATTGAATTAACTAAATAAAGTTTAAAATTAAAGCTACGGACCACGTTGGGGATATCTAGAGTAGCGGGAAAAAGTAATGCATCAAAACTACAGGGCGACTTGAAATAAACGGACCCCCTTGAAAAATGTGTTTTTTGTCTTATTTTCAACATCGATTACGCTGTGTGGAGTATTCTGGAAGAGAAAGCGTATGCGAAACCCCATACGACAGTTGAATCGTTGAAGCGAGCATTAGTCAAGACATGGGACGACCTTATCTATTCTTAAATCGACCTTATCTATTCTTAAAGCATTTTAACAACAATGCATCCTTTAATGCTTCTCTATATGGCTTTAGTATCAAGATCATTGAGGTGGCATTGAAAAACGAGTGTAAGGTTGAGATCTGTACAAGAATTGTCAATATGTTTGGGATATCAAGATCAAAGATAAGGTCGATAATAATGTAAATATATGGCATTGCTAGGCAACATACAGGGATAATTGACTAAAATGTAGCGTTAATTAAATAAACACAAATTTGTTCTTCACATTGTTGCATATTCAAAAAAAACTCAACAAGTCTTGAAACAAAGTAAAAAATGTCTTTAGGGCGCGGAATCGAACCCCTGCTCTAGGAGCTAATGCTGAGCGCGTTATCCATTCGAATATGGGGAAAACCCATGATATGATACTCGTTTTGAAGCACTCGGCGAGCTGATTCGATTGAAGACATTTTTTTAATTTTTTACCTTTGCTTCCACCTTTTCGGTTTTTTGGTGCGCCGTGTTTAGTGTACAAAAAGCCCTCGATATTGTTTCGCACGAAAATAAGGAAAGAGAAAATCGGATATTTCAATAATCACGCACTAGAGTTAGGAAGTCGAAACCAAAACCGAAAAAAGTTGAACCGAAACCGATCGACCAAAACCGAAGGTAAAAAAAACCGAAAAAAGTTTTTCGTTTTCCTAACTCTATCCCGCACCACCATAACCCACATTTGAGCACTATACCTGCATAGATAGTGAAAGTATTATTTTCTTTTCATGATCATACTTCTTTTGTGTTATCAAGTTAGACCTTTTCCTTAAGCAATAGTAGATATACAAAGGTCCGAACATTATCAGAAGAAAATACAAAACAAGTTCGGTAAGTATAACGAATAGCATTATATTTGTTCCAGTTGTTCCGAGCAAAACACCACCGCATGAGCACATGTGCTGGTTATTATCATAACTATGGACACAAAAATCTATTATTTCCACTGCTCGAGGAAATTCTCTTTTTATATAATCATGGAAATATGCTGTATCCAGCGCTTTATCAAGAACACTAAATAGACCAGCAATAAGTGAGGAACGCCACTAACAAAATGGAATAGTAGCATGCCACTAAGGAAAGATTTTTTTGTAAAAATTGCCGTGGAATCGTTGTTGAGCAATCTAAGGATAAATAATTTAAAGGATGCCCAAAATTTCGATCTTCGATTAGAATTTCGATTTTTTCCCGCATTTTCTCACATTCAACCTTTATATCCTTTTGAACACCAGGGCTTTTCCATGTCGGCCTTTTTCGTGCTGACAGCGCATTCCAAGCTTTTTCTCGCGCAAGCCCGCTCAAACGACTAAGTGGCATGATCGAGCACTCGACGTCAGACGTTAACAAATACCTTCCCAAAATTTTGAGTCCTTGACCGGTTGACAAAAAAAGTACAATAAAGGAGATCCCCGCCTTGATCGGTTGGCTAAGATTTTCAAAATATTTGATCGAAAGACTTCCAAAATTCGTGTTGTTGACCCCCCACCCCAATTTGGGGGGGGGGGGTTGTTAACGTCTGCTCGAACGCCATGCACTCTTTATTTTTTCAAAAAATTTTTTTCTTGCGAAAGTTTGGAAAAATTATTTTAAGATAATTTTTCCCAACTTTCGCCCTATCTTACAACCCAAAACTCGTACTTATAACGATAATACAGTGCACAAGCGATCGCAGCACCACAAGCCGACAATGTTAATATGAGAAAAGAGAACGGCACTCCTATAGCAAGCGGAGAAATTCCAAAAATGTCTTTAGAAATGCCCAAGGTGCATAGAACGGGTGCAGGGAATAAAAATACTGGAGCGAAAAATAATGTCATATTGAAGTCCCACATATAGGACCATATCTAAAATATACATTTAAGTCATTTTTTGGTCAACCTCTTGTAAAACAAACCGCTATATTCAGTAAAAACCATCTATACATTTTCATAGCCTTCGAACTTCTATAGATAATAATAAAGCCAGCTATGATAGTAGCAAAAGTATTGATAGCAAAGTTTATATGATTGCGGAATCTGATATCGTTGTAATAATTGTTAGTGAGATCTGGTTTAGAACATTGATTTGTATAGTAACACGGTGTGGTCACATTCATTTTATATATTCCAACCACCTATCAAAACCGCTTTTAGAAAACAAACAGATTTTTATGAAGGAAGCAGAAGTTTGATGCTTGTATATAAATTGCTCGATCAGAAATTACCCTGGTGATTAATAAAAATTTTTTTATTAAATATATTGCTAACGTTTAGTACAGGGTGAAAAGGTGCATTTTTGTGATTTTTGAGCCCGGAAATTTTTTTATTAAAAATGAACATATAGGGATAACTTTATGCAGGGAATCAATTGCGCGCATTCCCGAAGCATGAAAACGATCCTTCACCCTGATTCAGGGGATGGAGTTGGTGTGTTGACGCGAAAATTGAAAAATTTCTATTTTCACTCGAAAAACATCCATCTGGGGGTAATTTTATGCGAGGAATCGCGTGCATTTTCTAAGCATGAAACAATTATCTTGATTTTTATTCAGAGAGTGAAGCTTGTGTACGAGCGAAAAAAGAAAATTTTTCGATTTTCGCGTCAATACACCAACTTCATTTGCTGAGCCAGGGTCAAGAAGCGTTTTCAAGCTTCAGGAATGCGCGCAATCAATTTCCTGCATAAAATTACCCCTAATTGGGTCGTTTTTAGTAAAAAAATTTTCTCAAAAAGTTTGTTCGGGCTCCAACATCACAAAAATGTACTTTTTTAACTCACCCTGTTTAACGTACGTAAACACAAAATTGCAGATCGGAAATTACCCTCGTGATTAATAAAACTTTTTATTAATATCTTGCTAATAATGTTAAGTATATTTTTGGGACACAATTTGTTTATGATAGTTTTAAGAAAAAGGTTAAAATAACACTATTTGTCGCCCTCGGACAAGAAATTAAATCAACGCAGAATGTCGTAGATTTTATTTTGGTCGATTAAAACTACGCTATTTTTATTTTTAGTGCAGAAATCGCGATTATGTCAGGCTTCGTCAATTTTAACTTTCAAAATCTTTAATATAATCACTATTGAACTCTTAAAGGGAGGGGTGTCAACTTTGCAGCAGCATCTCGGGAAACCATTTCTAGCAGAGTTTTTACATTATTTTTGATAGATAAATCCATTTGACTTGGTTTTGGTGTAATTTTGAAGCTCAGAATCTAATGTAAAACTCTGCTAGAAATGGTCTCCCGAGATGCTGTTGCAAATTTGATCTTCCCTCTTTAACACCTCTCGACACCTTGATCAATTGAGACGCTTTCCGATCATTTTTGCACGCTAAATACTATGCTGCAAAAAGTTTTTTTGGTGAAAAACTCCCTTTAGAGGAGTCTAGAGCTCCATCTTTACAGGTACCTTTTTAGGAAAAAATATCTTTTTAGTATTTTTGACATATAACCTCGTAGGAATTGAATTGAGAGAGATAGTTGACCACTCATGAGAAAGCTGGTAATCAGCGCTACAACTATGGCGAATAATACACAGGATGGTTAAAAAAGTGGATTTTTGCGATTTTTCAACCAAATTTTTGCCAAAAAATTTGACTAGTCGTAATGAAACCACATCGACGAGAAGGTCGATATTACAACGGCATTACGATAGCTTGCGACCTCGTTGTAATTCTCCTTGCGTCCTTACGACGACTAGCGCCAGCTAGTGGCAGACCTTACTTTATACGTGCAATCACAAAATGGACAGTATAACTTTTCGTACAATTGTGGTTGTACGAACTTTTAGAGTCTCGAACACTAGTCCGAGACAATTAGCGAGCAGCCTAAAAGTCGTTTCATGTCAACTTTATGTACGCTGTCCAAGAACTTTTTTACCTGTAGAACCTGTTAACACCCTGTAGAAATTTTTTATGCGTGATGATATTTGGAAATTATAACTGGAAATTTCTAGTGAACTTATTTTTTATTCTTACAAATACTTATGTTCAAAAGCACAACAAGTGATATCTCCAACTTTAACTTCACAAAATGTTTCGGCGTATGACAAGTACGAGAAGTCCCCGAGACTGCAGATCACATCGTAGTAAGAGTGAAATCTTTGTATGGCTTCTTTGGAAATGGCTCTTTTTGAATCGCCGCTATCTTTTATACTAGATCCATGGATGTTCTAAAATTCATATAAGAAATTTCTAGTATACGACTTTTTCCTACTTTGAGCATAATTTCTCGCAATTCTTCATTGCTACATTTTGGGTCGAACGGCCTTTGGGCATATCCGAGATTGGCCGAATTAGCTTTCCAAGGTCTAGCATGAAATTTCTATTGAACTTATTTTTTATCCTTACATAATCCTATGTTCAAAAGCAAAACATTTGATATCTCCAACTTTAGCTTCACACCATGTTCTGGTGTATGCCAAGTACGTGAAGTCTCCGAGACCGCAGATCACATCGTAGCCCGAGCGAAATCTTCGTATGGCCTCTCTAGAAATGGCTCTTTTTGAATCGGCGCTATCTTGTTTACTAGATCCATGGATGTTCTAAAATTCACATTTCTAGCACACGACTTTTTGGCACTATAACTTTTGTCACGAATTGAGTTTGTCGCGTTAACTTTTGTCACGCATACAAACTATTGGGTTGATGCATAATTAACGACCGTCTTTTTAAATCATTTTAAACTGCTCAAACTTTGCTTTTCTTTCCATTTTTTCTTATGATTTTATCTTCATGTTTAGTACTATCATAATGCGCGTCGAAAATCATGTCCATATACGCCATATCACGCTCTATCACTTCGAGAAAGGACATAAAGCTGCAGAAGCTTTTCGTGATTTTAATGAGCTGTTTGGCGAAGGAACAAATGGTGAAAGACAAGTCCGAAGATGGTTCGAACGCTCCAAATCAGGCGATACATCACTGGAGGATGAAGGGGGAAGAGGTCGGCCATCGGATTTTGATGATCAAGCTTTATTGGATGCCGTGGAAGAAGATGAAAGTCTAACTATCCGATTATTGGCTGAGATGTTTAATGTCGACCAATCAACCATCGTACGGCTTTCATCTTCTTCCACGACATCCAATAAAGCTTGATCATCAAAATCCGATGGCCAACCTCTTCCTCCTTCATCCTCCAGTGTTGTATCGTTTGATTTGAAGCGTTCGAACCATCTTCGGACTTGTCTTTCATCAATTGTTCCTTCGCCAAACAGCTCGTTAAGATCACGAAAAGTTTCTGCAGCTTTATGTCCTTTCTCAAAGCGATAGAGCATGATATGGCGTACACGTATGAC
Source organism: Acrobeloides nanus (assembly GCA_900406225.1). Classification (NCBI taxonomy): domain Eukaryota; kingdom Metazoa; phylum Nematoda; class Chromadorea; order Rhabditida; family Cephalobidae; genus Acrobeloides; species Acrobeloides nanus. Next base: position 9,613 of record OZJO01028635.1, on the reverse strand, counting down.
CAAAGTGTGCAAAAAATGGGGAAACCCCCAAATCCGGCTGAAAAATGTTTCTTTCGTTGCTAATCACTTATTACGGTTTTATTCAAAAATTCGAAATTTTCGATATTTCAACCCCTTGGTCCCCCAGTAGACATGTTCATTCTTCGAGATCGACCCCTTAAAAATGATCGCGAGAATCATAAAAACAATTCTACGAAGCCGGATTTTTGAGCACAGAAGAAAATTTTGTAGAAATATCCAAAAAGTGTCAAAAAGTACCTTAAAATAGCGGTTTTTCAGGAAAAAGTTATGATTTTTCGACGAAAAAAATGAAAAATCGCTCCGTAGAATTGTAGAGCTCATCAAGACGTGTCGTTTGAGGGGCTGATCTCAATAAATGAAAATGTTTACGAGGAGTTCTATTCGTTTGAAGTTCGTAAAAATGCCAAAGTTCAAACCCATTTTAAAAATGTTCGGATTGGGTTTACGCAGAAATTCCTTACTAGAAACATAGATTACGACCCGTAAAATATGCTATAAAAAACCGCAACAAATTTCGTTGAATTTTCGCGGAGATACGTCAATTTTCCATCAAGGTGCAAAAAGCCGACTTTTCAGGACTTAGCCAAAAAGTTGAAAAAAATTGTGCACTTATGGAGCTCGATAATTCTTGTTGTAATGAGTGATTAACAGCGAAAGAAACATTTTTCAGCCGGATTTGGAGGTGTTCCCATTTTTTGCACACTTTGGTCCGCCGTGGCATATATGGACATGATTCTCGATGCGCATTATGATAGTACTAAACATGAGAGATAAAATCATAAGAAAAAAATGGAAAGAAAAGCAAAGTTTGAGCAGTTTAAAATGATTTAAAAAACGGTCGTTAATTATGCATCAACCCAATACAAACCGAATAAGTTGATTTTTCGCTGACTTTTTAGTAAAACTTTTTAGTTTCGCTGACTTTTTAGTGAACACCACTGACTTTTTAGTAAAAATTTTTCGGTTTGTAGTTTGTATGTGTGACAAAAGTTAGCGTGACAAAACCTGTGACAAAAGTTATGGTGTCGACTTTTTCCTACTCTGAGCATAATTTCTCGTAATTCTTCATTGCTACAAAATGGGTCGAACGGCTTTTGGGCATATCCGGTATTGTACGAATTAGCAGACGGCTTTTCGACATATCCAGGATTGTACGAATTAGCAGACGGCTTTGGGGCATATCCGGGATTGTACGAATTAGCAGACGGCTTTTCGACATATCCGAGATTGTCCGAATTAACATACTCAGGTCTAGCATAAACAACACGGAATAGAACTAAAAACAGCGAATAGAATACTAACATACTTAGGTCTAGCATAAACAACACCGAATAGAACTAATAACACCGAATAGAATACTAACAATACTAAACATTGAGCAAACATTTTTATTAAACAAAGATACGAGAAACCAATTTGTGTTGTACAATGCATCGAAAAATTCTATTTTATAGAGTTTAAGATTTAAATTCTTGGTTTGTTATAAGAAAAAAACTAGTTTTAATGGCCATATTGACTGAAACGGTCAAAAAGATTGTTGTGGTATAATAAATGAAACGAGTGAAACCTGATTGGGAGAAATTAGACATTCATTGCTACTTTATATTTATGATTCATTGTTACTTATATTTGTGATTTATATTTATGATAGGGTATCAAAATCGTAAAAAGTCGTCAATAATGATTAAAGGTACAGGCCCAGGATGGGCTCAAGACAGCATACCTATTTTTCAATAAAATTTTTAAATTTTTCTAAAAACCATTGGAAGCTGTCGGACATGGTGGAAAAACGATAAATTATGCAATTTTCCCGTAAAAAGAAATTATTTTTAGGTGATTTTTAACATGAAAATGCTCTAAAATAGAGCTAAAATAGATAAATATACCCATTTTCATACGAATTTTTAGGCATGAGGATGAGGTTTTCAGAATTTTTCATCATCATTTTTGGATTAAGTGGGTCAAAAACGGGGTTCTGGTCATAAAAGTATAGGCATGCCTTAATGAGCCCATTCTGGGCCTGTACCTTTAAATTCAATACACCAACTTCATTCGCTGAGCCAGGGTCAAGAAAGCGTTTTCAAGCTTCAGAAATGCGCGCAATCAATTTCCTGCATAAAATTACCCCTATATGGGTCATTTTTAGTAAAAAATTTTTCTCAAAAATTTTTTTCGGATTCCAAAATCACACAAATGTACTTTTTTAACTCACCCTGTATATAAACATACGTAAACACAAAATTGTCGATCAGAAATTACACTCGTGATTAATACAAATTTTTATTAATATCCTGTTAATGTTAAGCATATTTTTGGCGCATAATTTGTTTATGGTAGTTTTATGAAAAAAGGTTAAAATAACATATTTGGCCGCCCTCGGACAAGAAATTAAATCAACGCAGAATGTCGTAAATTTTATTTTGGTCGATTACAACGACGCTGTCTTTATTTTTAGCGCAGAAATTTCGATTATGTCAAGCTTCGTCAATTTTAACCTTCAAAATCTTTAATGTAATCGCTATTGAACTCTTAAAGGGGGGTCAACTTCGCAGCAGCACCTTGGGAGACCATTCCTATCAGAGTTTTATCATAACTTTTAATAGATAAATGCGTTTGACTTGGATACATAAGTATGTTTAAGCTTAAATTTATGTGAACCACGAGTGCGCGAATCGAAAAATTGTACAAATTTATAATCATGGTATGCTTTCAAATAATAATTATATTTGGATATTTGAGCTTATATTTGTACATTGACTATTGGTCGACTTATTCTTCTTAGCTGTAAATTTCCATGTTGAACTTGTAAATTATTTCCATGATTTAACGGGCCCTTTATAGTGGAAACTCTATTCTTAAAGCATTTTAACAACAATGCATCCTTTAATGCTTCTCTATATGGCTTTAGCACCAAAATCATTGTTGTGGTATTGAAAAACGAATGTAAGGTTGAGATCTGTACAAGAATTGTCAATATGTTTGGATTATCAGTTATACTGCCACAAAATGCATTGGGACAAAACGGTCGCGGACAAACACACACGTTTTCCCTAGATTGTTGAATAAACTTTACATTTTATTGTTTATGAATTTGTTGCTAATGTCCAATCTACATTTACGCATTTATATTTCTTTAATGTTTCTTAGAATCTAATTTTTTAGAACGAAAGATTGAATTAACTAAATAAAGTTTAAAATTATAGCTACGGACAACGGTGGAGAAACCTTGCACAGGAAACCTTGGGGTTATCTAGAGTAGCGGGAAAAAGTAATGCAGCAAAAATCATATCTTAGATTCAGGAAAAGCTTTTTCGACACAATTTTTAGAATAGAGTAATCAAATATGAGATTCTTGAGGTTTAGTTAATTTATATCAAGTTTTCATGCTTTCGTTGTAATACACAATCCATTCGAAAAACTGAAACCAATTTTTTGGATTTTTCGTAGACATGTTATAGATTCTGAATTTTCGAGATTTATCTTATCTTTATTTGCATTACATATAGATCATACATAACAGTAAAAATATACCACGTTACAGGCAACGCACTTAAATAACACGGTGAGAAATTGAAAATAATAAGCAGAAAATAAGTAACAAAGAGCAAACTAAGTTTACAACCGAATAAGTGTGTTAGGTAGAATTTTATCAGGATGTGCGGCATACAACATACTTTTTAAGAATCAAATGATGAAGAAGTTCAGGTAAACGAACAAGATCAGGTAAATTATTCCAGAGTTCAACAACACGGTAGAAAAAATTATTTGAGATAAGACTATTACGAGATACAATAGTATGTTTAAATTTAAATTTATGTGAACCACGAGTCGCGAATCGAAAATTGTACAAATTTATAATCATGGTATGCTTTCAAATAATAATTATATTTGGATACTTGAGCTTATACTTGTACATTGACTATTGGTCGACTTGATCTTCTTAGCTGTAAATTTCCTTGTTGAACTTGTAAATTATTTCCATGATTTAACGGGCCCGCTATATTGGAAACTCTATTCTTAAAGCATTTTAACAACAATGCATCCTTTAATGCTTCTCTATATGGCTTTAGTATCAAAATCATTGTTACAGCATTGAAAAACGAGTGTAAGGTTGAGATCTGTACAAGAATTGTCAATATGTTTGGGACATCAAGATTAAAGATAAGGTCGATAATAATGTAAATATATGGCATTGCTAGGCAACATACAGGGATAATTGACTAAAATGTAGCGTTAATTAAATAAACACAACTTTGGTTTTCACATTGTTGCATGTTCAACAAAAACAACAAGACTTAAAATAAAGTAAAAAATGTCTTTAGGGCGCAGGATCGAACCCGTGCCCTAAATGCCAAGCGCGTTATCCATTCGGACATGGGAAAACCCCCAAAACTCCATGATATGGTACTCGTTTTGAAGGACTAGGAGAGCTAAGTCGATTGGCAACATTCTTTTTTATTTTTACCCTTGCTCCCACCTTTCCGGTTTTTTGGTGCCCAGTGTTTGATGTACTTAAAGGGGGGTGCATTTGGCGACCATTTGGGAGACAAAAATTTTTTCGCAAAAATGACCCTACCGGGGGTAAAATCATGCAAAAAATCGATTATGCGCAATTTAGAAGCGTGAAAATGCTTCATTGACCCTGATTCAGGGAAATAGTTGTGTGTATTGAAGCGAAGATCGAAAAATTTTCAATTTTCTCTCTCTCTCAAAATCATATTTTTGGGGGTAATTTCATGCAGGGAATTGATTGCGCGCATTCCCCAAGGCTTGAAAACGCTTCCTTGACCCTGATTCAGGGAAATAAGAGATGTATTAAAGTGAAAATTCAACATGTAGTAATTTACCTTGAATCAGGGTCAGGTAAGCGTTTTCAAGCTTCGGGAATGTGCACAGTCGATTCACCGCATGAAATTACCCCCATAAATATGATTTTGGGGGAGAAATTTGAAAATTTTTCGATTTTAGCTTTAATACACACATCTATTTCCCTGAATCAAGGTCAAGGAAGCATTTTTACGCTTTAGAAATGCACGTAATCGATTTTTTGCATGATTTTACCCCACAATAGGGTCATTTTTACTAAAAAATTTTTGTCTACCAAATTTTTTTTGCATCATCGCCCACATTTGAGCACTATACCTGCATAGATAGCGAAAGTATTATTTTCTTTTCATGATCATAATTCTTTTGTGTTATCAAGTTAGACCTTTTCCTTAAACAATAGTAGATATACAAAGGTCCGAACATTAGCAGAAGAAAATACAAAACAAGTTCGGTAAATATAACGAATAGCATTATATTTGTTCCAGTTGTTCCGAGCACTACCCCACCACACATGCACATGTACTTAGTATCATAGCTATGAGCACAAAAATCTATTATTTCCCCTGCTTGAGGAAATTCTCTTTTTATATAACCAACCCAATATGATGCATCCAGCGCTTTATCAAGAACACTAAATAGACCAGCAATAAGGGGAGGAACGCCACTAATAAAATGGAATAGTAGCATGCCACTAAGGAAGGATTTTTTTGTAAAAATTGCTGTTGAATCGTTGTTGAGCAATCTAAGGATAAATAATTTAAAGGATGCCCAAAACAAAAATTTTGCCAGTTTGGAGCCATTTTTTCAAGTCTCTTTCATCCTATTCATCTTCAGGGAGATGAGGGGTGCGCATCTCACAACAGGAGTTACTCCCAAATTATTAGGTCTTTTGCTCATGCCCATCACCTTCAGAGCCAGGGAATTCCCCATGATCAAGGTTTCTGAAACCGAACTTAGACACTCCAGGCCCAACATTGCTTAACTTGCAAGATCGGATCTCCGGTGGTGTATCGAGAGAACTACTGTTTGCTGCTTTTGGAGTATTTGCTTATATGGTTCTTGAGGGTGGTAAGATGTTAAGGACAGACGTTAACAAATCCCACCCAGGTTGACCCCCCCCCCCCAGATTGGGTGGGGGGAGGTCAACCGATCACCAATTTTGGAAGTCTTTTGATCAAATTTTTTGAAAATCTTAGTCAACCGATCAAGGCTTAAGGGTCGACAAAATCTCCTTTATGGTCAACCGATCAAAGACTCGAATTTTTGGGGGTATTTGTTAACGTCTGGTTAAGGATATAATTGATATAGGAGTCTATACTAACAGCTGTCACGGCTATCTGAACGCATCAGCCGCGACCCTAAAACTCTTACTTATAACGATAATACAGTGCACAAGCGAGTGCAGCACCACAAGCTGACAATGTTAATATGAGAAAAGAGAACGGCACAGCTGTAGCAAGCGGAGAAATTCCAAAAATGTCTTTGGAAATACCCAAGGTGCATACAACGGGTGCAGGGAATAAAAATACTGGAGTAAAAAATAATGTCATATTGAAGTCCCACATATAGGACCATATCTAAAGCATGCATTTTTAAGTCATTTTTTGGTCAACCTTTTGTAAAACAAACCGCTATATTCAGTAAAAACCATCTATACATTTTCATAGCCTTCGAACTTCTATAGACAATAATAAAGCCAGCTATGATAGTAGCAAAAGTATTGATAGCAAAGTTTATATGATTTCGGAACCTGATATCGTTGTAATAATCGTTAGTCAGATATGGTTTAGAACATTGATTTGTATAGTAACACGGTGTGGTCACATTCATTTTATATATCCCAACCACTTATCAAAACCGCTTTCAGAAAACAAACAGATTTTTTATGAAGGAAGCAGAAGTTTGATACTTATATATATTGTCTAATCAGAAATTACCCTGGTGATTAATAAAGTTTTTATTAATATTTTGCTGACGTTTAGTGCAGGGTGAGAAAAAAAGCATTTTTGTGATTTTGGTGAAAAAAGAAAATTTTTTGATTTTCGTGTCAATACACCAACTTCATTCTCTGAATCAGGGTCAAAATAATTTTTTCATGCTTAGAAAATGTGTGCAATCGATTCCCCGCATAAAATTATCCAAATGGATGTTTTCAGAGCAAAAATAAAATAAATTTTCGATTTTCGCGTCAATACACCGAATCATTTCCTGAATCAGGGTCAAGAAAGCGTTTTCAACCTTCGGGAATGCGCGCAATCGATTTCCTGCATAAAATTACCCCTGTATGGGTCATTTTTAGTAAAAAATTTTACTCAAAAAATTTTTTCGGATTCCAATATCACATAAATGTACTTTTTTAACTCACCCTGTATATAAACGTTGTAAACACAAAATTGCCGATCGGAAATTACCCTCGTGGTTAATAAAACTTTTTATTAAGATCTTGATAATAATATTAAGTATATTTTTGGGGCAATTTGTTTATGATAGTTTTAAGAAAAAGGTTAAAATAACACTATTTGTCGCCCTCAGACAAGAAATTTAATCAAAGCAGAATGTCGTAGATTTTATTTTGGTCGATTAAAACTACGCTGTTTTTATTTTTAGTGCAAAAATCGCCAAGCTTCGTCAATTTTGACCTTCAACATCTTTAATGTAATCGCTATTGAACTCTTAACCCTTTAACGTGGCCAATATCATCCCGGTCGAATATCGTGAAAAAAATGTTATTTTGTGGGCTACATTTTTTATCTAGGGTATGTAGGGTTATAGTGCAAAAAAATAATCGAAAAATTAGGTTTTTTGTAAAAATCTGAGTCTCTGAATGGGGTCAAATTTCAAAGAAATGGCTCTAGAAAAAACTTTTCCCCGAACGAGCTTCCGATTTACCCTAAAAATTATCTACAACATCCCTTCTTTGTTTTATGCTTGGTCCCGGGCCAAATTTCATGCCCTTATGCATTTATTTCTGGCTCTGAAGCAGATGTGCCAAAAATTCAATTTTTGAAAAAATGCCATAACTTTTACAGATTAGTGCCAAAAAATTTTTTTCGTATTCTTCATGCAAAATGGCATAGAAAATTGTGGTCGATTGTCCGATTTGACTACTAGGAAGTCACAAAAAATTAAACAAAAATGATAAAATATCGATTTTTGCGTTTTTTTTAAATTTACACTTTTTTAGCTAAAAAAATATTTAAAAATTTCTTTGTCTGGCTTTCTGTCAAACTTATCAAAGAGAAAAACTTAGTGAAAAGGCTTCTTCCTTCAAAGAATTTAAATTTGTACATGTTTCAAGCACAATTGAAGCGTGTACATGCTTTGACACCGTCGAAGCGTGCCGAATCGTGTACACTTTTCAACCGTGTCAAACGAAATGTGTACACGGTTCAATTTGACTATCACTTTCAACCGAACTGTGCAGCACGGTTCACTTCACTCGGATTCTAACGTGTAATGATTATAAAACGCTTATTTATTTCGATTATTCGTGTAGTCGCTTTGGAATTTAAATTAACATCTATTTTGAATGCCTTCTAAACATGGTTGAACACTAAATAATGTTTTTCACATTATTTAGTGTTCAACCATGAGAGACTACATTTTTTAGCTCTTTGAATTCTACGTGTAAAATTCTCTTAAAAATCGAGTTTAAATCGGATTTCTTTGAGCGAGCACTTTTTGGATAGCTAAGCGTATGAGGAACATTATGTATTAAGAAATTATTGAGAACGACTTCGATTTTACGGAGATATGATTTTTTGAAAAAAATGTCATTTTTTCAACTTTTTCAAATTCAAAGGGTCATAACTCAGCGAAAATAAAATATTTTTCAATAATTTCTTTTATAAAACGTTCCTTTCTACAGTAGCTATCCAAAAAGTAGTTGCTTGAAGAAATCCGAGTTAAACTCGATTTTTAAAAGAGCAATCATTAACACCTTCTAAATAGAGCCCCATGGGGTTCTATTAGAAGTTTTACGGTATGATGTGCAATTTTTGAATCTCTACAAAAAAAGACAAATTTGGGCACTATAATTTTGGCCACGAATCTCGCCACACTGACTTTCTATATTAGAAACATAAAGTTAGTTTCGAGTGAATCCTCCAGGAAAAAAAGATATCGCGGAAAAGTAAAATTGGCATTTCTCGTGAGTCATCTATAGTCCGACCCCGATTTCTCCCAAGTTAGAAAGTCTTATCGGAAAAGTTGAATACCATTTTACTATATGGGTATAAACGCAACTTTCTAACTGTATTTCATCCAATTCCCAGATATCGTGTTTCCGGCCCTCCGTTAGCCATAGGTGATTTTTACAGAGACTGTGTCATAAATCCTTTCTCTTGTCCACGAGTCTTACAATATTATAACTATGGGCATCGTAAAAAAATTTGGAACTAGTTGCCTTTTCACGACCAGGACGCGTAAAAAATTCCAAGAAATTTTTTTGAAAATTTTTTTTTACGCCTAACCATATTTTTACTCTCAAATGATGAAATTAAGCAAATAAGACACTTTGCAAAACATAACGCATTGAAACGATTTTGAAATTTGGTGGAGCCTGTTTTTCCAAACTTTTTTTCCTATATAAGGAGCAATTTTCGCCATTTTTTCACCTTGCATCTAGCCCTTATCCCAACGGTCCTCTTTAGGACCACGCCCCTCAAATCTAGTCCGGGTCCACGTCCCGAGGGGTGGACAATGCATATGCATTGGCAGAGTGGCTAGAAGTTAAAAAAATAAGAAAAATAATTTAAAAAATTTC
>OZJO01028633.1:0-10675 GCA_900406225.1 Acrobeloides nanus | reverse complement strand
GTTTTCAAGGTTTGGGAATGCGCGCAATCGATTCCCCGCATAAAATTACCCCTAAAGGGTCACTTGTTAAAAAAATTAAAAAATTTTTTTTTTCTCGAAAAAATGCCCACGTCACTTACGGTTGTTGATGTTTAGTAGTACCAAACTTTTTTATAAAAATTTTTCATAAAAACTTTTTTATAAAAATTTTTCATAAAAATTTTTTTATAAAAATTTTTTATAAAAATGTTTTTATAAAAATTTTTCATAAAAACTTTTTTATAAAAATTTTTCATAAAATTTTTTTTATAAAAATTTTTTTATAAAACTTTTTTTGTAAAAATTTAATTATGATTTTTTTCTATAAAAATTTAGTTATAAGGGGTCCGATTATAAATTTTTACACACAACCGAATAAAAGGAATCCTAATGCATTTAAAGATTTTTTAAACACCAAATCGGATTATGTTATTAGCAAAATCAAAAAAGCTATGCCAGAACAGGTAAAATGATTTAGTTTTAATATGGGTAAGTGTAAAAAATAACAAATACAGTCAAACCTCTAGTCGATGAAAATTGTACATGGTTAGAAAGATTTCAATTATTTTTTGAATTTTTCTATCAATATAAGGTTTAAATTAATTAACAAGATACAATAAAATATTTAGGTAAACGAAGAAAGAGCGATGGAAAATCCTGAAAACCCCGAAGATCCGGAAATTGTGAGACTCAGACAAGAGCTAGAAGATGCTCTGAAGAACGTGGAGAACTTTGAAAACAAGCTAAGTAATTGTCATCAAAAGCTTGCGGATGAAAAGAAGTATACCAGAAAGCTAGAGAAAGATATTCATATTCTAAAGCTGACTAGGAAAACCTATGGCGTCACGAAAATTCATCAACAAAGAAACCTAGAGGACGGCCTCGAATACCTTGGAGAATGCTGAGTGACAGTGGAAAAAGCAAAGCAGTTATGCGATTCATCAATGATCTACGCAAACACTATGACGAAATCGAAGTTCGAGAATTTTTAACAAGAGCTGCAGGTCGTGCGAACCATCTGGATGAATTAGAGACAATAGAGCTATTTCAGTTAATGAATTTGGAATACCGACGTCAAAGAATCCTCCGAGGTCTAAGACATAGGGGCCGAAATATTTTCGCTTCTGAACGGAGCTGCCGCAAGATTATAAAAAATATATTGTCTGATTTTAAAGTCATCACCGATGTCACCTTTGATGAAGTTGATGAGAAAGGAAAATTTACCAATAAAATAACCTTAAATGTACTTCAAGTTGAAGACTTTAAAAAAGTAAGAAAACAATTATATTATTTCATAGAACATAGAATTTAGATCCTAGAAAGACGACTTAATCGCTTGTTGGATCATGCCAAGTTTAAAGAAATTTCTTTACATCCGAATGATATATGGATTTGCATATTGTGTGATAAAGGTATATCTTTAAATTAGTTTTAAAACTAAGGTGATCTGTAACAGGGGTGACATTTATGGACTAATCCAAGAAAAAACTTTTTAAAAAAAGATCATTTTTAGGGGTAAAATTATGCAAAAAATCGATTGCGCGCATCGCCGAAAATTAAAAATGCTTCCCTGACCTTGATTCAGGGAAAATATAGATTTTCTCAATCTTTTTTACACTAGCACTTGGTTTTAAAAAACGTATTTTCACAAACAAGCCTTTTTGTGTAGAGGCAAAGCAGCGGACTATTGATCACATAGGTCTCAGGTTCAAGACCTTCTTGCATCAAAATTTTTTTGTACAAAGTAAAATTCAAAAAATCTATATTTTCCCTGAATCAGGGTCAGGGAAGCATTTTTAATTTTCGGCAATGCGCGTAATCGATTTTTTGCATGATTTTACCCCTAAAAATGATCTTTTTAGAAAAAATTTCTTCCTTTCGTTTTTTCTTGGATTAGTTCATAAATGTCAACCCCCTTTAATTGCTTTTTTAGGTGGTGATTGGGTAAAATTAAGCCTTAATATTGGAAATAGGGATGGAGCAATTAATAGCATGCAAAATTTAACCGTCATCGGCATGTATCAGGGTCCTGAGAAAGCTAATTAGGTACATGAAGCATTCAAGAAGCTAGCAGTACAAATTGATTAGGTCGAAGAAATTAAACTCCAACTCCAAAATAAAAATTATAAGATAGAGAAGTAGGAATACGTGTAAAATAGCAAATATCAACTTTTTAGATTTCTATCATCCGATTACAAAATGGAAATGATACTATATGGATTAAAAGGGCCTAGCACTAAAAATTTCTGCATACGTTGTAAGACAACTCATGAAGGTAAATTTGGAGAGTTTGACGCGGAGAAATCCTGTCCAATAAGAGATGACATGCTGGAAGTTGATAAAGACAGAAAAGGATCAAAAATTCGGAAAGCTTTGATTTCCACGATTCCGTCAGCTAACTATTATGTGCCACTACTTCATGTATGGTTAATAATTGCCGTAGATGTAATTAACATTATTAAAAGAGAGGTGATATTAAATGATTTAGAAATCAATATTCCAGGTAAAAAAAATTAAAATTTACATTCTGTTTTTAAAAAGATTTTAGATAGTGAATTGGAGCAAAAGATAAAGGAATATTTTGATAACAAGGAGATTGGAACATTAAAAACCCAAATTGAAGATATTGAAGCAGAAATGAAACCGATGCATGAAACCGATGTTGTTCAGATTCGAAATATGTTGGATGTAATTGACAATGGATTTGAAGACGAAGATGAAGAAAGAGAACTCGAAAATGATCATGTTTACAAGCATGGTGAAGGTTGTTTAGCAGAATTATTAAAACTCCACTGCCAAATAGAATTAATTTTGACTAGGTGCAGTGCTCCAATGAAAAATGCAAAAATTGGTATAGTTTATTTTTGTCTTAAAGAAGGAGTAACAATTATGGCAGGGTCTTGAGAAAAATTTTTTTGTTGTAAAAAAATTGTTCCTATAGGTAATTTTATGCGAGAAATCAATTTCGCGCATTCCCGAAGCATGAAAACGCTTCTTTAAGGAAGCATTTTCACACTTCGGAAATGCGCGTCATCGATTTTTTGCATGGTTTTAATCTATATAGGCTGTTTTGGCAAAAAAATTTCGACCGAGAATGACCTATTATCTGCACACCACCTTTAATATTTTAAACCTCATTTTAGGATCCATACATATTGCATAGATTTATCATATTCAGAAGCAGAACATGTGAAAAAATTCAATACTAAATATATATGTGTCATTTGCCAAGAAGATTTAAACGAAATGTCAACCCAATCCATGTCTTTAACTCAACGATGTCTTTAACACATAAGTTTTAACACATAATCCATGTCTTTAACACATAAGTTTGAAAAGCATTTGAATGAAGACTATGAACTTAGGCAGCAAAGTATTATAGCTTTAATGAAAAATAAACTAAAAATTAGGATAAAATTAAAAGAAGAGTTATCAAAACTGGAAGGTTTAGTTGGACCTGAAACAAAAAATTTGAATGTTATCTTCAACAAAATTGCCGTCACACCTCAGTTGTACTTTCAGCAATTCACCGGGAATATGATCAGGAAAGTACTGCAGAAAGTAGACTATATATACAACAATCTTTCTGAAAAGCTACTACAATGAGGTCATATTGCCTTTCAGAAGGCGCCTCCGATCAAAATTTTGCAACAATCGACGTTATTTGGCCCTGTTATTGGTGGAAAAGGGTTTGTGTTAACTGAAACGCCAAACAATGAACTCGAAAGTGCTTATGGAGTGTTTATTTTGGCATCTTCTGAACAAGAAAAGGAAATTCCATTGGAGCCAGCTTTCGAAACCCTTCTGAAACCCAATATGAGCTATACAAATTGGGTATAACAGAAACCCCTGAAAAGAATGCTGACAATGTAGAAGCAGAAAAGATTTTCCGCAAGCATGTCAGAATTAATGAAAATGGTAGAATTGAAGTACCTTTATTGTGGAAAAAAGGACCCATTAAGTTACCATCAAACCAAGGGCTCGCCTTTGGCCGTCTCCAGGCAACTCTCAAGAATTTGTCAAAAAATCCAGCTCATTTGAAGAATATTACAAAACTATTAAATAATATATAGAGAAAGGCATCGTTGAACGGGCTGACAAGCAAGATGGCCCTTATGTCCATTATTTGCCATATCATGCTGTAGTTCGTAAAGACAAGCAAACCACAAAGGTTCGAAAAGTTAACGACGCAAGCGCCTCCGTAGCCAACAATCCGAGCCTCAACAAAAATCTCTACAAAGGTCCAAGCAAAATCCCTGATGCTGCCGGGACGCTGCTTTGCTTCAGACTGCCAAAAAAGGTACTTATCATGGACATTCAAAAAGCATTTCTTAAATAAGAGTTCGCAAAAAAGATAGAGATGTCCTACGATTCTATTGGTTGGTCGACGTGACAAAGCCGCTGTCACTTGACAGCTTACTTATGCTACGATATGTCGGCTTGCCATTCGGCCTAATTTGCAGTCCATACGAACTAGACGCTGCTCTTGACCGTCCGAGCTATTAGACTTCAGCCTATGGTGGAAAGGTCCTGCATGGCTCCCAGCGGACCCCAAATGTGGCCAGAAACAAAATATAAAGAATTGCTTAAAACACCAGAAGAGATTGAAGCAAAAATGGCAAAAGAAAATAAAATCGCCGTTTTCATAACTTCAAAAATCAAGACCGAGCCCAACCACGACTTTCTACTCAACTTAGACAACTACAGCCACCTAGTCAAGCTTTTCAAAGTGATGGCCTACATGCTCCGGTGGAAAAAGATTAGCATTCATCAACGATCAAAAAATGACGAAAAGTTGCAACCAATTGCCGCGGCAGACTTAAAAGAAGCAAGAAGCCTTCTCATCAAGCATGCTCAGGTGAACTTCCCTCCACAATGGCGACTTTGTCGTTTGTCCGCTCCAAATATTGGCTGCAAAGGGAAAGAGAACCGTTCAAGAAACGCTCAAAAGGAAATGCTTCGATTGCCATCGATATCATAACAAAAATTTCGATTATCGCCCATGCCAGAACTTCCAGAATTTCGCTCAAGAAGAGCAAAACCCTATCAATTCACTGGCACCGACTACTTCGGTCCAATCAATACAAAGACTGGTTGTGAAACCGCAAAAATGTGGGCATTGCTTTACACTTGTATGGTTACTCGCCTGATCCACATAGAGCTTGTGATGGATATGACAACGATAGCTTTCATCCAAGCCTTCCGAAGATTCATGTTTTTATATGGTGTTCCAAAAAATTATCTTGACAGATAACGGGAAGTCTTTCAAAGCTGCTGATCAGATTATACAAGCGCTCTGGTTACAAGTGGTGAACCATCAAGATGTCATGTGTTTTTATGCGAAAAATGCAATCACATGGCGATTTATTCCCGAAAAGATGAGCTGGGCAGCGGGAAGTTGGGAAAGAATGATTGGCATTGTGAAGTCCATAATGAAAAAGGCAATAGGGAGAGCTTATTTGGATCAATGACAATTGATGACTTTACTTTCAGAAGTTTCATCCATTGTGACTCGAGACCAATTACGTACTTAACAGAAGAGTTTGAAAACGAACGTGCCCTGCGTCCAATAGACTTCATCATGCCAAAAATTACTCTAGAGCCTCCGTTAAAAGCCGACGAAGAAAACTATGTTCCTATACTGGACACCAAAGAAAAAGCCATTAAAGCCTTTAAATCTGGAGCTAAACGAATCGAGGAAGCATGGCAACTTTTCACACACGAATATCTCAAGGCACTTCGAGAAGTTCATCACAAGAATCATCGTGGCTCAAAGTATTCGCCTGATTTCGTGCCTAAGCTTAATGAGATAGTTATTTCGATCAGATCTTCTTTGGAAAAACAACCATATTTCTGAAAAAAACATAGAATGTTAGAAATGCGTATCAAAAATAGTGCCAATCGACTTTTAGAGTTTACTTCGAGGAGTCAAAACCATCAAAATCGTGTTTTTCAGGCTTTTTTACCCCTAGAAATGATGTTTTTAGAAAAAAGTTTTTTTGAAAAAATGACCCCAAAAAAATTCAAAATTCTACTATTTTTGCACCACCCTGTAACATTTCATATTTTTTTCGTCCAATTCCATCGGGAATCGCCTCCCCGCCCGGAAAAACCCCCCTGTATAAAGTAAAAAGACGAATCTGCACTCATTTGGGGGAGATAGAGCGATTTTTCCCCGGAGGACCCCTTCCGAACCCCAAAAATAGTCACTATCGTAGGGGTGAATTTCAGTGTTCAAAATCAAAAAATTCCTTCAGATTTCCTTTCAGATCGAGTTTCCCATGTCGAAAAACACCCGAGTACAAAAAATCAGACGATTTGGAGCACTTTTTGGAAATTTGAAAAAAATCGATTTTTTCCTCCAAGGGAAAAAAAGTTGAATAAAAATTGTCAGGATAGCATTTCACGCTTCGAAAATACGCGCAATCGATTCCTCGCATGAAATTACCTATATGCATAGCGAACTAGTCAGTTTAGAGCCATTTCTGGCGAGATTTTCGAGTTTGAATAAAAAAGGATGTTTTTTCTATGGGTTTCTTTGTACATTTCCCCTATTGTTTTTAGGCTATTTTCTCATAGTAAAATCCGTTTTCGATGCGATTTTTTTTCATTATATTGTTTTTGATAGTACAGATTACGATTCTATTCGAATTTGGGGTGGTTTTCTCATGAAACTTTCGAGTTACGAAAATGGGTGACGGTCCCTACCTATGATTATGAAAAATTTGACAGAATTTGATCATAAGATAAATTGACAGACTTGCGAAAAGAATTTTCTATAAATTTTTTTGTCTTACTCGTTGAGTAAAAATGTGTTGTAATTCTGATCGGAACACCGGCGCCAACCAAACAAGTTTTTGTTTTTAAGGCACGCTATCTTTACGAATCGAGTTCTATGGGGATCTAGAAAAAAGGTGTCTTAAAATTTTTTGAAACTAAAAAAACTTAAAGTATACATGGCATTTATTGGAAAAAATAAAAGAATTTTGGCGCGAAAGTCTAACCCCTCAGAGATACAGGACACCCAATTTTCGACCTTTTTGCCAAATTTTACCCTTGTTTGTAATGCGCATAACTCGGCGAGGTTAAACCCAAATTTGATGATCTTGGGCTCGCTAGATTGAAACATGAGCTACAAATATTATTTAGATATCTTTATGTCAAATCTTTAAGAAAAATTAGAAAATACTAAAAAACCCGGATTTCGGTGTTGCTGAGCACGAATTTGAAGTCTATTTTTGAATCCAACTTATATTCGTTGAGATACAGCATAAGAGCTTTATACGAATATGCAAAAAATGGAGTGATTGAAGGAATTAGGCCATATCTCCGCGTGGTTCAATCCATATTGGATGGTTTTGGTGTTATCATATAATCCTTGAAAATGTCAACTTTTTCATATAAGTGTGGTGAACTGGTCAACAGATCAAGAGATATGCTAATTTCTTTCAATACAATAGGTAAAAAATTTGGGCCAAAAATTACCATTTTGCGTTTTTTTCTCAAAATTGTCCCTGATTTTCAGGGTCTTGGCGAGAATTTGAAATCGAAAATCGCAACTCAACAATCGCGAACTTCAAATGCGCTTATCTCGACACCGATAACGATTCAGAATTTACTGTAAAAACGAAAAATGCTCAAGTTTTTATGAATTTTCCGAATAAAAAAAAGAATTATCGAAAAAGCCTTCAAGATTTTTAATGGCACCTTAAGCCTTATTAAGGCTATATACATGTAACTTAAAGTGAATAGAAAAAAAGGCATGCGCGAAGCTTTTTCCATAATTCCTTTTGCATTTTGTTGGGTAAGTGTTGGACACAAATGCTGGTGAGGAAATTTGAAAAAAATTTTCCCTTAATTTTTTAAGGCGATTTTACTGAAAAAAACACCAAAAAAATCAGTAAAATCGCCATAAAAAATAAAGGGAAATTTTTTTTCAAATTTCCTCACCAACAATTTTTGTCTAACTCTTACCCAACAAAAATGCAAAAGGAATTATGGAAAAAGCTTCGCGCATACCTTTTTTATATTCACTTGAACTTTGGGGGGTCAGACTTTTTCCCTATGAAAATAGCCAAAATTCAAATGAATGTATCTCGGCAAGAGAAGCGTTTCAGAAAAAAACCACTTCATACAGAATTAGGCCATGATCAGGGCAACAAATAGCAACCGGAGTTATTGAAAACGATGTTGAAATAAAAAAGTTGATTTTTTTTAAATGGCACCTTAAGCCTTATGGTGCAATATAGCCTAGGAGGTAGGGTTAAGTCGTCAAAAAAAATTTCTGCCATTTTTGGATTCAGCATAGTCGAAAACCTAGTGTATACACCAATTTAAAAAATCTGAATCGACTTTGCCATATAAACGTATTCCTTCTTAAGGATCGCGCCTCCGTGATCGGCAAAATCTTATAAAAACTTTATCGACTATTCATTGTTATCTATTATGCAACTTAAGCCAAATTTATGTTGTTTTAAATTTTATTTTATTAGTATAAAATATTAGATGGGGCGGAAAGTTCTGCCCGGTGAATTAAAACTTAAAATTGATTTTTAGTTGTTTGTTCTTCAAAAAAGAAAGAACGTTTTCATCTGCCGCCAAATTGGACATTTTGACGCTTTTCACGGTTCCTAAAATCCAAAATATAGGTTCAAAATTTTTGAGAAAGATCAATAAATGTGTTTTTGTATAAAAATCATAGATTAAACAATCTTACTCTTCAGCCAAAGGTTCAGCATCTCGTCGTTTTCTGCCGCCAAATTGGACATTTTGACGCTTTTCACGATTCCTAAAACCCAAAATATAGGTTCAAAATTTTTGAGAAAGATCAATAAATGTGTTTTTGTATTAAAATAACAGTTTAAAAAATCTTACTCTTCAGCCAAAGGTTCAGCATCTCGTCGTTTTCTGCCGCCAAATTGGACGTTTTGACGCTTTTCACGATTCCTAAAATCCAAAATATAGGTTCAAAATTTTTGAGAAAGATCAATAAATGTGTTTTTGTATAAAAATCATAGATTAAACAATCTTACTCTTCAGCCAAAGGTTCAGCATCTCGTCGTTTTCTGCCGCCAAATTGGACATTTTGACGCTTTTCACGATTCCTAAAACCCAAAATATAGGTTCAAAATTTTTGAGAAAGATCAATAAATGTGTTTTTGTATTAAAATAACAGTTTAAAAAATCTTACTCTTCAGCCAAAGGTTCAGCATCTCGTCGTTTTCTGCCGCCAAATTGGACGTTTTGACGCTTTTCACGATTCCTAAAACCCAAAATATAGGTTTTTTTTAAATTTTGAGAAAGATCAATAAATGTGTTTTTGTATTAAAATAACAGTTTAAAAAATCTTACTCTTCGGCCAAAGGTTCAGCATCTCGTCGTTTTCTGCCGCCAAATTGGACGTTTTGACGCTTTTCACGGTTCCTAAAATCCAAAATATAGGTTCAAAATTTTTGAGAAAGATCAATAAATGTGTTTTTGTTTTAAAATATTAGTTTAAAAAATCTTACTCTTCAGTCAAAGCTTCAGCATCTCGTCGTTTTCTGCCACCAAATTGAACGTTTTGACGCTTTTCACGGTTCCTAAAACCCAAAATATAGGTTTTTAAAAAATTTTTGAGAAAGATCAATAAATTTGTTTTTGTATTAAAATATAAAGTCTGTTTCTTCGCAAATACAGAGTGCGGATTTTTTAGACTCCATTCCGAAGGCGTAGGTTCAAATCCGGGTGGCGAACATTCCTTTTTGCCTCATTTTGTGTTTTGCAAAGATGTCAAGAAAACTATTTTTTAGAAAATAAAAATCGACAAAGTCAATCCGTAGCGTTGTAAAATAGGCTTTCTGGATTTTTTAAGCTCAAGATCATCAAAAACGGATGAAAACTGACGGAGGAGATGCGTTTTGAAACGTCTCTTTCGGGACCCGGGGAGGGGACATTTCGATCTCTGTTTGCAATTCGAACATTACTTACTCTTGTTCGTCCTTAACTGGATCGTTCTCGTTAGAACTGACTAGAACAGCGAATGCCACAACAAAGGCAAATACCAAGAGCGTTCTCATTATGAAGACGAGAAGACTTAAACTCCGATAATTATCACAACAATTCAACTGCTTTTATATTGAAATTTTAGCCAACAAACGTAAATTTATTGTAAAAAATGGGTGGAGTTAAAAAATAAGTGATATTAGGTAAAACATCAAGATTTATTGTACAATGGGTGGAGAGAAAACAATAATTGATATTAAGTAAAACATAAATTGACATTAGATAAAAAACGCGACATACCAATATCGAAAATTGCTAACAAGGTCAATAGACCCCGAAAAATGTAAGGGATCGTTCATATATTACGTAATCATTTTCAAGAAGTTGAAAACGTCATAACTTTTTTCCTGAAGCATTTTCGACAACTTTTCTTTGCAGACCCCACCATACATATCCAGGAAGGACACTTGCATGGAGGGAGGGTGGGTGGATGACCAATTAGGGGAGAGATAAGGGGGGGGGGTAATTTTTTTAACGATTTTTTCAAAAATTGATTTTTTTTTATTCGAAAATTTTTGAAAAATGTTAAAAATTGAGTCAAAAGTCGATTTTGAGCTCAAAATAGGGTAAAAACTGATTTTTTTAAAGTAAAAAATTGGCTCAAAAATTATAT
>OZJO01028630.1:0-36158 GCA_900406225.1 Acrobeloides nanus | reverse complement strand
GCGAAAGAGCAAGCAAAAGAAATGTTCTATTTCGGCTATGACAACTATATGGAACATGCTTTTCCGCTAGACGAATTGGATCCAATTCATTGCAAAGGTCGTGGACCTGACTATGACCATCCCGAGAATATCAATATCAATGATGTCTTGGGAGACTATAGTCTGGGCTTGGTGGATGCATTGAATACGCTGGCGGTGCTGGGGAATAAGACGGAGTTGCACAAGGCTGTTCGATTAGTGATAGAAAACGTGTCTTTCGAGAAAAATGTTACGGTTCAAGTTTTTGAAGCTACTATACGGTAAATTTTTTTTGCCAGACTCCGGAAGGGACCTACTTTTTGGGGGCATAAGGACCCAAGGGAGACGACATATGGGTCGAGGATTCATGGATCACGAACCTATAAGATCCATGGACCCACATTTGGATCCCGGATCTTGGTTTCAGGATCATGGATCCACTTGATTGTGGACCGGGGATCATGGATTCAGAAGAGTCAGAAGAGACAAAATGGAGTCGGAAGATCTCAGTTGAGTCGATTGGCTTTTTGAGACGCTTTTTTGAGGGCAGGGTCCCAAAACTTTTAATCCTGGCACCCTTATTTGTCCTAACCTAACTATCCTTATTCCCCATATATTCAAATTTAGGGTTATTGGGTCACTTTTGTCTACACATCTAATTTTAACAAACGAAAATCACTTCCTTGGAAACTTCACTATGCCTGACTATGATGGAGAACTTCTCACAATGGCTCATGATTTAGCCATACGACTTCTACCTGCTTTTGAAAATACTAGAACGGGTATATTTTATCATTCTTATCGAAATAGACAAGCTTGAAAGGCTGCCTGTCGGCCGCTTTTCAAGCTTGACGTTTACTTTGAGTTTTTACCCCTTGGGAGACCATGAATTTGTCCAGATATACCCAATATCAAATTTTAGGTCTTCCTTATCCACGGGTCAATTTAATCCAGGGAGTCTTGCCACATACCTTAAACGAAACTTGCACTTCTGGTGCCGGGTCTTTACAACTCGAATTTGGGGTTTTATCACGATTGTTAAATGACGAAACATATGAATTGTTGGCAAAACGAGTCAATGCAGTCATATGGAAATTTCGACATAAACAAACTGGGTTACTAGGTAAACTTTTGTACTACTAAGGGTTAGCGACCGTAAACGATAGGGTACTATTTCAGGAAAAAATTTTTCTAGAATCAACCTAACAAGTAAGAGGTTTTTGCGATAAATAGATTGTGCGCATCGACAAACCATGAAAACGCTAAACATGACCACGCAAGGATGCGAATTTTTTTCGCCAAACACGACCACGCAGTGATGCGAATTTTTCCCTCCAGACACGACCACGCAGGGATGCGAATTTTTCTCGCCAAACAATGCCGCGTAGGGATACGAATTTTTCCCGCTAAACACGATAACACAGGGATGCGGATTTTTCCGTCTAAACACGACCACGCAGTGATGCGAAATTTTCTCTCCAAACACGACCAAGCAGGGATGCGATTTTTTCTTGCTAAACACGACTACGCAAGGGTGCGAATTTTTTCGTTAAATACGACTACGCAGGGATTCGAATTTTTCTCGCCAAACACGACCACGCAGGGATCGAATTTTTTCGTTAAATACGACTACGCAGGGATTCGAATTTTTTTCGCCAAACACGACCACGCAGTGATGCGAATATTTCCCTCCAGACACGACCACGCAGGAATTCGAATTTTTCTTGCCAAACACGACCACACAGGGATGTGAATTTTTCTCGCTAAACACGACTACGTAGGGATGCGAATTTTTTTCGTTAAATACGACTACGCAGGGATGCGACAGATTGTCGTTGAATTCATTCAATAAACAATCAAAAAATTTTCCTGAAATAGTACCCTATCGTTTGTGGTCGCTAATCGGTAGCTAAATTTTTTTGCAAATTTTCGTTTCAACAAACAAACAACAGTTTTGAAATACTTTTTAGGCAATGTGATAGATATTCAGACGGGTGAATGGCGTGGAATTTTATCAGGAGTAGGCGCTGGATTAGACTCATTTTATGAGTATCTCTTGAAAAGCCATGTTTTGTTTGGAGAAGAGACGGAGTTGCAGATGTTTTTGGAATCACAGAGATATATTTTTGATTATCTACGAAGAGGAAGGTCGTTATGTAGGCTAGGTGAAGGCGACCCTCCATTCTTTGTAAATGTGGATATGAGAGATGGGTCGACTTTGAATACATGGGTGGATGCTCTACAAGCAAGTTATGCTGGGGTTCAAGTTTTGGCAGGGAATTTAGGTATGATAGTATGAACGATTAGGATGGATTGGGCCAGGGCCGTATCCAGGTTTTGGGAAGGGATGGCTAAGGGGCAAAATTCTTCATTTTTTGAATTTCTGTGGGTTTGGAGGTGGTTTGTTTGTTGCACACGTTTAGCTGATCAGGACATCCAGAAATGGGTTGAGCCCTGGTAACTTGCTCTAGCCTGAAATTGCATGATAAATTATAGGCAAAATTAAAAATCAGAATTTTAATGTAAACTTGGCTCAGTGGTAGCGCTTCTAGATTCGAGTTTAATGGTTTCGAGTTCGAATCCCACCTGAGTCGATTTGATTTTGCCTCAAAATAGGACAAGACATATTCTAATTCTCTCTCGTTTAGACGAAGCCATCTGCCTTCATGGCCTCTACTATGCAATCTGGAGAAAATACGAGATGATCCCAGAACGCTATAACTGGCATCTCAAGTCACCAGACGTCTATTTTTACCCACTACGACCGGAGTTTGCTGAATCCACTTATCTTCTATATCAAGCTACGCGAAGCCCTTTCTACCAACACGTGGGGCGAGAAATTATCGATGCCATAAATTTGCACACTAGAGTTCTATGTGGGTTTGCCACTGTTCATAATGTATTAGATAAATCGCTAGAAGATAGGATGGAGTCTTTCTTCTTGTCAGAGACTTGCAAATATTTGTACTTGGTAAGATTTTTTTACTGGCAAGAGAGGTGTCCCTTTACGGGATCGATCCCTCGACTATTTGAGTGAAAAGTGAGGCGCTTGCCACTTCACCATGATTGATGCAAATACCGTATAATATTGTTTAGCTCTTCGATGAAGACAATCCAGTGAATAGACACTATGATAGACTAGTTTTTTCAACAGAAGGCCACATTTTTCCCATCACCGAAAAATTCAGGACACTTTCCTCGATTCAAGGAGTTTTGAAATTTAATGAAAGTTGTGAGAGCCCAGACCCAGATGACCGGCTCAGGCCACCATTGCCGGCAGATAAGCTCAAACAACTTTATGATGCCGTAGGATTTAGTGAGAGCTTTACAGAGTTTTAACACTTCTTTTTCCTCTTCTTCTTACAGAGTAAAACACTTCTTCACAATTCCGGGATATTTTATTAATTTGAGTTATGCTGAACAACTTTAAAAAAAATTTTTTGAAAAAAGTTATATAAAAAAAAGTTGTGATCAATTATAGGCAAAATCTAAAAATCAGAATTTTAACGTGAACTTGGCTCAGTGGTAGTGCTCCCGGATTTGAGTCTAATGGTCGCGGGTTCGAATTCCACCTGAGTCGATTTGGTTTTGCCTGCGAAAAAAAGTTGGTATGACAACTTTTTTCAAAAAATTTTTTTTGAAAGTCGTTCAGCATAACTCAAAATATTAGAATATCCCCTCGCCCAAATTCCGGTTTTTTATACACCCTGTAGATGACTATTATGCCATTTGAGAATTTTTAAAGGACCAGTCCAGTTTTGAACAAAATTTGAAAATCGTCTCAATACACACGATCATATTGATGATCAGGCATTTCGTTTCAATACATAAACTTGTTTAAATTTTTCATGCACTTTATTTCCTATTTATCTCCAAAGGGTTAACGAATTGGAATTTACTTCCAACGCAAAAGTTGATCGTCCCAACTTGAACTTTCAAATTTTGTTCAAAACTGGACTGGTCCTTTAAAATAGAATTTTTGGCTAGTTTTTTCTATTTGTATAAGTTTTTAACGTCTGCTCTTATCTTCCAAATATACTTCATCAAATCTTTAGCCTTATTCTCGTATATGATTCGTCTTTTTTGTTATACTCTCGATGTTATAATTTCTGAATTTTTTTCTTTAAGATTTCTATAAGTTGCCTTAAGCCTTTTTCCAAACTGTGCTATTTGTTACAACGTTGTATGTTTTCTCATTCCTGTGATACTGATTATGTGTATGAAAAACTTTTAAATTTTTAAATAAATTTTATGAAATATTGGCATAAATTTTACGAAATATTGAGATAATCGATTGTGAAGTTGGCGATATGAAACTTTGTGTATTACAACGAAAACATACTTGATTGTTTTTCCCTGAATCAAAAAAATGTATATCGAGACGAAAATAATTCAAAATCCTTGAACAGTTAGAAAAAATAAATACATCATTTTTTATAACTCGTCGAGACGAATAAAATAGCATCAAAATTATCCATTTTAAACATTATTTTGGGTTATTGAAACGAAAATCCTGATTCATGTTTTCGTTTCAATAACCCAAAATAATTTTCAAAATGGATAATTTTGATGCCATTTTATTCGTCTCGACGAGTTATAAAAGTTGCTGAATTTATTTTTTTCTAACTGTTCAAGGACTTTGAATTATTTTCTTCTCAATATACAGATTTTATTGAAAACTATCAGGTACATGTTTGTTTTCGTTGTAATACACAAAATTTCAAAAATTGCCAACTTCAAACGCAATTATTGTAGGAAAAAGTTTCAGAATTTACCATAAAACAAAAAGTGCTTCATTTTTTATGAACTTTTCGAATAACAAAAAAATGGCAACTTTTTTCCGACCCGACTACAGTCAAAAAACTATAAATAAAACAAAACACCAACAATTGAATCATTTGTTTGAACTTCTGGTTCTTAGTTTTTGCATATTCCAGGCTCATAGAGACAAAATAATAATTTGATAACAAAGTAAAGTAGGAAAAGAAGAACAACAGCACTAATTGCGGCTGCGATTTTCAGCTAAAATAATTCATGAAAGGATCCTATATTCATGTTATAGGCGTTTATATTCATGATATAGGCGTAAAGTCTCCTCGGGGCAGCCGTATGGGAACGAAATTTCAAAAAATTTTATAATCAAATCGGGTAAGTGGAATCGTTTGAGCCCAGGGTAAAATAGGAGGGTTGCAAGTTGATAAGGTTCCTTGTTAGTTTTCTGCTGCTTAGAAGATGGTTTTTTCGTTTGCCCAACTTACCTTAATATTGGAGTCTTTGAGATTTTTCACTTTCTTGAGATGTTGGAGTCCTTTTCCTGTGTATTCATCAGCTGCGTTAATATTTTCTTCAATGTTGTCCAGAAATTTTCCCTTTAAATGATCAGTCCAATCGGAAAAAAAGTTGCCCATTTTTGTTGATATTCGGAAAGTTCATGAAAAATGGAGCATTTTTTGTTTTTACGGAAATTCCGAATCGTTGTAGTTTTCGAGATAATTGCATTTGAAATTTTGAATTTGTGTACATGTTTTCGTGGTAATACACAAAATTTCAAAAATCGGCAACTTCAAACGCAATTATCTCGAAAACTACAACGATTCAGAGGGTGTCATAAAAACAAAAAATGTTCCATTTTTCATCAACTTTCTGAATATCTAAAAAAATTGGCAACTTTTTTCCAACCTTTAAATTATTTTACTTATTAATATAAAATTAACTCTTATACGCACCTGACTTTCAACTAACATAGAAAAGTCTTGAAATAAATTTTGCAATTCTTTAACGTGTGCTTCGACCTTTAAAATGTCTTTGTTTCGAGCTTCTATATCTTTTAATAAAACTTCCCTTTCTTCAGCTGAAACATCATGAAATGACTAAAATTTTATATTCAAGAACATATAAGGGCATTTCCGAACGCTGAAAATTCTTTCCTGATCCTGATTCAGGGAAGGAGTGTATTGAAGCGAAAATCGAAATTAGCCGTGCATAATGGCTATGTTGTCTAAAATGACACCCTGGGTTTTTTATGCGGGGAATCGATTGCGCGCATTCCCGAACTCTGAAAATTCTTCCTTGATTCAGGAAAGGAGTGTATTGAAGCGAAAATCGAAATTAGCCGTGCAAGAGGGCTAGATGGTCGAAAATGTCACCCTAATGGTTTTCTATGCGAGGAATCGATTGCGCGTTGCATGAAAAATTTAAACGAGTTTGTGTATTGAAACGAAGTGCCTGATCATCAATATGTTCTGTGTATTGAACGATTTATCAAGTAAGATTTATATTTATTTTTTGTTGCCAATCGTATGTACCCAATTCCCAAGACGCTTATTTTTACCTTGTAACTTTTCTGACGATATAAATTGTGCTGTGAAACGTATTTAATTTTCTCATCTGCGAGGTCATACCAAACGTATGCTTTCTCTAAAGCTTCAGAGCCTTGCCGATGCAATTTGTAATTTCTTGTTTCCTGATCATAAATTTCTCCCTCTTCAATAGCTTCTTCTAGATCTTCATAGTCTTTATTGAGTCCGGCTAAAATTCTCATTGTTCTATGTAATTCCTGATTCAGTTTTCAGCTCCCTGAATCAGGGTCAATATTTTGTACTTACTGATTTTTAAATAGAAATTCTTGTATTGTTCAGATCTCTCTAGATAACTGGCTTGATCATCATTGAATTTGATCATTAAATCCAAAAATTTCTTATTCGTTGTCATCATCTAAACTCTGTTCCATGTCGAAATTTCAAAAATGCGTGGCGCGCACTGCCTAATTGCTAGGAAGCTGTTATATATAGACTTCATGTTATAGGCGTTTATATATGTTACGGGCGAATCTGAATATATCAGATTTACTCCTACCTCTGATAGCGCTTCTTCTATCGCCTTGGCTAACGTCTCTTCTAGCGCCTCTGCTAGCTGAACTGATCTGAACAGATCAGATTTTCCCGGGAAGACGCTAAAAAAGGTGCTATCCGAGGCGTTAGAAGAAGCGCTAGCAGAAACGCTAGTAGAGGCGCTAGTAGAAACGCTAGTAGAGGCGCTATTAGAAACGCTAGCAGAGAGCTAGTCGAGGCGCTAGCAGGGGCAAATTTGATATATTCAGATTCGCCCGGGCGGATCCGATTCGCCCGCATATTTAGATTCGCCCGTAACATGTTATATATAGACTTCATGTTATATATAAGCTTCATGTTATAGGCGCGAGTTCGATCCCACCATAATACGTAAACGTCAAACTTGAAAGGCGGCCGACATGCCACCTTTCAAGCTTGTTAGGCCATATGAGAATCTCTTTTTGGATTCTCGCCATAAACAGCTTATATGGTCATTTTTTTACCTGATTTTTCCTTATTCTAAATGTTGCTTTTCCATCATTTTTGTTTAAACTTATTTCATGATTCATGAACTCTAAAATTAAAGAAAGTTATTTTTTTGGTTAAAAGTCCATGCCCATATCCATGATTTAGCGATGGAGGAGGCAAAATTTTTTTACCATATGATTCGGTTTGGAGGGAGGCAATGCTGCAATTCGATTTTCCAAAAATGCAAAAATTCGTATAAAAAATTTCGGCATTTTGAAAATTGTTTTGGGCTATTGCAACAAAAACTTGATTCATGTTTTCGTTTCAATATTTAATTTTATGAAAAATTTAAAAAATTGATAAAAAACTCAAAAAAGTTTTGTATTTTTCGGGGGTCAAAAAATTGAAAAAAATGTGTCAATATTAGGGATTGTAAGTTTTAACCCCAACAAAATTATTTTTGGGGGTTTTTGACCTCCGAAAAAATTTTTCAGAATTTTTCGATGCGCGCAATCGATTTCTCGTGCCCGAAAACCTCCGAGTACCAAAAATCAGCCAATTTGGAGAAAAAAATTTTTTTCGAGATCTGGCCCTAAAGTGGTCCCCCCCTTTAAGTCAACGTTTTTATTACCTTTTAATGTGTTGTTAAATGAATACAGATTGGTCTTAAATAAATCAACTAAAGCGCTATAATCTTTGAGTAAGTCTAAAAATAGAATTTGAATGTGCTCCTCAATATGTATAAGTTACTTAAATCGTCTAACGGTGATTCTAATATAAGATCTTGAAATTCACTAATTGATATCATGTTTTCTTCCATCCTTTCCATCATGTCGTTTAAATTCTTGATCTCTTCCAAAAACTAAACCTGGATTTTAGATGAGCGACGAACATGGATACAAACAACGCTGTAAGTCGGGTTCAAATTTGGGGAGGGAAATTTTGATTTGGGGAAGGAAGTTCCGTGTACCGTCACTTCGTCGACTGCGATACTTGGTCGACCCGTCACTTGATCGAAACGTCACTTGGTCGACCACGTTAAATTGATCATAGTCGAAATCACTATGGCCAAAATCGATCATAGTCAAAATCACTATGGTCAAAAAAACGTGAAAACTATCCCCGTGAAGATTGTCCTAGTTCCAAAAAAGTTTAAAATAAAAAAAATTATATAAAATATCTAAAACATACCCTCTCAATACCTGCTGGGTTATCTTCTAAAAGATCGAAACTTTCAATTATTTCGTCAATATGGAGCCTAACCGAATCATTTTTGCCTCGATTTTTAGATGATAACTTTGACTTTTCCTTAAAGGACCAGTCCAGTGGGAAAAAAGTTGCCATTTTTGTTGATATTCAGAAAGTTCATAAAAAGTGGAGCATTTTTTGTTTTTACGACATTTTCTGAATCGTTGTAGTTTTCAAGATAATTGCGTTTGAAATTTGAATTTGTGTACATGTTTTCGTTGTAATACACAAACTGTTTTTGAATTTTTTTATCAATTCTTTAAATTTTTCATAAAATGAACATTGTAGCAGTTTTTTATAGCTAAATGAAACGAACAAAATGACACCAAAATTATCCAATTTGAAAATTGTTTTGGGTTATTGAAACGAAAATTCTGATTCATGTTTCCGTTTAAATAATATAAAACAATTTTCAAATTGGATAATTTTTGTGTCATCTTGTTCGTCTCATTTTAGCTATAAAAAACTGCTACAATGTTCATTTTATGAAAAATTTAAAAAATCGATAAAAAAATTCAAAAAATTTTGTGTATTACAACGAAAACATGAACACAAATTAAAAAATTTCAAAGGCAATTATCTCGAAAACTACAACGATTCAGAACATGCCGTAAAAACAAAAAATGCTCCATTTTTCATAAACTTTCCGAATCTATACAAAAATGGGCAACTTTTTTTCCTACTGGACTGGTAAAATTGTTTAAATATTAGGTTGTTCCATAAATTCGTAGCGCTACTCTTTGGAATATATTTTGCTAGGAAAGGCCGTTTTCGATGAAAAAAATTCAGAATAGGATAAGAAGTTGGCAGGAATACGATGGTGCAGTTAACTTTTTGCATAGATCAGGTTTTCGTGTCAGTAATCAATTTTTTTCAAAGCGGTACCTTTTCATAATTGTTTTTTGTTTCCGGGGCGTTTTTCGATATGGAGAACACGAATCCGAAGTAATTTTTAATTTTGACCACTGGAAGGTACCCATACGTTTGGAGTTCCCGGGGCCACTTTGAAAAAAAAAATATTATTAACACGAAAACCTGATGTATTCAAAAAAAGTTAATTGCACCATCGTATTCCCGACAACAAAAAGTAGTGCTACGAATTTGCGAAACAACTTAATATATTAGAAGGTGATTTAAAAAAAGAGAGTTTTGCGATTCTTTGAAAAAATTTCAAGTTTTTTAATTTTCACTAA
Organism: Acrobeloides nanus; assembly: GCA_900406225.1. Lineage (NCBI taxonomy): Eukaryota > Metazoa > Nematoda > Chromadorea > Rhabditida > Cephalobidae > Acrobeloides > Acrobeloides nanus. The sequence continues at coordinate 26,401 of OZJO01028630.1, read as the reverse complement.
AATAATTCTTTAGGGGGTTTTCTATACGAGGAATCGAATGCGCGCATTGCCGAACCTTGAAAACGCTTCCCTAATTCAGGGAAGAAGCATGTGTATTGAAGCGAAAATAGGCTAATTTGGGGTCAGGAAAGCGTTTTCAAGGTTCGGCAATGCGCGCAATCGATTCCTCACATAGCAAAACCCCCCTATATGGTTATTTTTGATGAAAATTAAAAAATTGAAAATTGTTGAAAAAGTCGCAAAATTCTCTTTTTTTCGAATCATCCTTACTACGTTATAAAAATAAAAATAACTACCTGAAATTCTATCAATCGATCTTTTACCATGGTATGAATGAAGTGTTTTCGTTTTTAAAAAAATAATGTATCGACGAAATCTCACACTAGTTTAATATCTGCTATTATTGCGTACTTATTACGTATTGTCTCTTTTTTTCTCCTCTTTTAAATTATCTCCTTTTTTCTACTATTCTCATTATGACTCATTCTGAATCTTGTTGGTTCATAAATGCACATAGAAGAATTTGAAATTGCTGTTGACAAGGAAGAAAAACTTGTTGTAAAAAAATGTGAAGGTTATTTTGTCTTAATGTCGAGTTTTTGAACCGATGACTAATCGATAAATGTTGAACACTGAATGACTGGATTTTTTCAATCAGCGGTTCAAAAAAAGTTTTTTAGGATTTTTTCAACTTGCGGTTTCAGTTGGAACTGGCTCGACCGAAACAATCGAGTTGAAAAGTTCAAAAATAATTACAAAAATTGTCAAAAAAAATCGAAAAATTTTAAAGAACCAGTCCACAAAAACACTATGAAAAAGTAATACAAATTTTTGTAACGCTAAAAATTGCTCATAACTTTTTTTAAGATAAAACCATTTTTGATTTGAATTTCATCCAGAGACAATAGAAAAACGATCCATGTCAAAAAAATCGAAAAAGAATTATTGTTTTCGTGTTAATATTCAAACTTTTCAAAAAGTGTTTTCCAAAGGTATTGGGTTGATCAATAATTTCCTGGCTTTTGTGCGTTGCGGTCATAGTCAAACTCACTATGGTCAAAATCGATCATAGTCTTTACGAAATTGACTCCCCAGGAGTTTTTCTAGGTCAGGAATCGATTGCGTTCACTGCCGAACCTTGAAAATGCTTCCCTGATCCTGATTCAGGGATCGGTGTATTGAAGAGAAAATGAAAAAATTCGAATTTTTGTCGGAAAACCAGCGGTCTAGGGGCTTTTCTAGACGGGGAATTGATTGCGCGCATTACCGAAGAATGTAAACGCTTTCCTGGCCCTGATTTTTAGGCATTCTTCGTTATAAGTTATTGCCACAAGGCAAATAATTCATAGTGAAGAATGCCTCAGAGCATCAATGTTGAACTTTATTGCCAACAGTTAGAAAGAGTTCAAGAAGCGTTACTAATAAAGCGTCCTGTTTTTGCATGACAACGCTCTCCTCACACGGCTCGGATTACAAAGATGAAACTTGAACAGCTAGGTTGGGAAGTTCTTCCACATCCGCCATATAGAGTTTTGGTTCATTTTCGCTTCAATACACCTACTTCCTTCCCTGAATCAGGACCAGGGAAGCATTTTCATGGTTCGGGAATACGTGCAATCGATTCCTGACCTAGAAAAACCACTGGGAGAGTCAATTTCGTAAAGATTCGACGCAGATTTCGATTTTTGAATTCTGTGTATTACAACGAAAACATGAACGCAGTGAAAATTTGTCCCTGAATCAATAAAAGTTGTGTATTGACGCGAAAATTCAAAAAAATTGTTGGCAGTTTTTTAAGTCGATGAAAAACGAAAATTTAAACAAATTTTCGCGTCAATACATAACTTTTATTGATTCAGGGGCGAATTTTTGACTGTGTTTATGTTTTCGTTGTAATACGCAGATTTCCAAAATCGCCAACTTCAAACGCGATTCTCTCGGCAACACGATAACGATTCAGGGTTTACTTCTACACCTTTCGATTAAAGAACAGTATTCTATTCAAAAAGTTTGTGTATTACAACGAAAACATCAACAGTTTCAAACGTATCTTAAAAACTACAACGATTCAGAACATGCCATAAAAATAAAAAATGCTTTATTTTCCATGAACTTTCCGAATGTATAATTTTTTCATAGTGTTTTTTGAGTGGACTGGTCCTTTAAAGTTTTACGGTAATGATGCTGTTGGAAAAAAATGTTGACGATTTTTGTAACGCCATGTTTTCTCCAAAAAAAATCATGGGTTTTTCTGCTTTTCTGCTCTATACGGATAGAAGATCAAAAACCAAATTTGAATGTTGCTATGATTAAGCATTATTTTTGTGAGTCAATATAAAATGCTGCTGCCTTATTTGTGTTGTTGAACATTTTGCAAAAAATAAATTAAAAATTTTTCACTTTTTGATCATTTAGAATAAAGTTTTTTCAGTGTCAAAATGATAAAAATTATTTTAATTTTTCTGCTTGTATGGTATTCATTCGCTCAAATGGATCTAGATCTAAAGCTACAATGTCTATATTGTAATTCACTCGAACGTGACGATGATTGTATTACTAACATTCAATTCAAGAATTGCTCTGAAGGACATACACATTGTAGTGTCATGTCGAATGCAATGGGCGCCTTTGTCAGAGATTGTGATACTAGTCAAGTTGATGGTTGTGAAGTTTTTAATGATGGTTTAAGAGTGTGCCAATGTTCAACAAGCTTTTGTAATATTTAATTTTGAATTTGTAATTTAGAAATATTCATAAAAATTTATATAACCTGGAGGCGTTTTTCTCTTGACAATTTTTTTCCATATTTTAATATGCAAATTTCTCAGGAACCCTGCAAGCGTGTCGACAGATTTTGGTGTCGTTTTAAAGGTTGTCAATGGAGCTTTATAACGATACCAAGATCATCGCTCAACTCTTCAGAATTGCTGAAATAATCGACATACAAGGTAAGGGTGTCTGAAAAATGTATGAAATCGGGGCCATTTTCAGACACACCTGTGTATGTCGATTATCTCAGCAACCCTGAAAAGTTGAGTGATGATCTTGGTGTCTTTGTAAAGCAGGGTTCCTGAGAAATTTGCATATATAAAATCGGGGAAAAAACGTCATACAACCATCTGGAGACCGAGCTCTAATGCGCTTGAAGGGAGAAGCCTGGAGACCGAGCACCTGCGGTACTCCGAGGGCAGTGTTTAAATCTGTTGTGTTGGGAGGGGGGGGGGGGTAAGGTGATTTTTGAAAAATTTGAAAAAAATTGCCTTAGTCTCCACTTATGTTTTTGCCCAAAATTTCGAAAAAACCTCTACTACTTGAAACTGTTGATTTTATGAGGTGTTCCAAGTTTTTTGTCCGTTACTGTACATTTGTTTAAATTCAAAACATTTTAAGCTACATATATCTTTTCTGAACATGTCTTCTGATCGCCATGATGTTTTTGCATCTCGCACGTAATCTTTCTCATCATTTAACTTTTTTAACTTGCAATTGTTAAGAAGAGAAAGGGAATTTCAAATCCGTTATAAAGCAGCTGTTAAGGCACAAGGTCTACTGAAAAATAAAGCGGATGCGCTAAATGTGAGATTCCGTTTGACTTTGAAGGAAATGATTGAGGTTAGATGCTTTTTAATTCTTTTTGTGTTATACAAAAGAGGGGACAGTTAGACCCAACCAACTGATCAAATTCGATAAAAATTAAGGGGAGTCTCTCAAACCTGAGAAACCTTTCTTTTCGTAATGACCCCCTTATGTTTTTACCCAAAATTTTTGAAAGTTAACAAAATCATAATTGTCTCCATTATGATTTACCGCCAAAATTTTTTGAGATTACTCTCTTATTTCCCTAATTGTTCGAAAAAATTCAGATTACCTCACAAATTTATGAAAAAATTTCAGGCAACCTCGTAAATTTTTTATCGTTGGGACGCTCCTTATCCATGTGTGTTTTATATACATTTTTAAGTGCAAGTCAAAATTGGGTGACATGATGAAAGATGCTTGCATTTCTGTGGCTATGGCTAGACGCACTGCTGGTGATTATTCCGTTACTGTAATCAACAACGTCTATAAGAATGCGAGCGAAAATCGACCGGCTGAATATCGTGTTGTTACAAAGTGGGAGAATGTTGTGGGTTGGTGTTTTGGTGGAGAATGCTCATAACAGTAGCGCGTATTGAGAAAAAATTTCCGGGGCCTCAAAAACATTAGGGTTCTCACTTATGATTTTTTTACAAATTTTCCTAAAAATTGAAAAAATTCGTCAAAAATTGAAAATCAGTCAAAAATTTGTCTAATTTTCACATCCTCCCTTACGTTTTTTCGAAAAAATTTTTGTTGAATTCTTGAAGTTTTAGCCAAAAATAGAGCCACAGGCGCGAAATTTGTTATGAAAATGGCCTTTTTTATGCTGAAATTGCTCAGAAAATTACGTTTTTTGATGGAAAAATCAAGGGGGACCATTAGGGTTTTTGAAACATTTTGTACAAAAACATACGGAAGAATCATTAGAAACAATTTTTCGGATTTTGGAGAGACCCCTGTATCCGCTACTGGCTCATAAATATTTTTAAAATCTTCATTTTAGGCGTGCATTTGCCAATTTTTGAGCCAACCGCATTAGGCTCGAAGCCGTCGATGACCGATTTGGTGGGTCTTGCCAAAGGTGGAATTGGGCTATCGGAAGTGAAACGGAAACATCGTCAATTGTTGGGATATCTTGTCAAATTAGCCCAGCTTCAAACCGCTTTTATTTCGCTGGATAACGAACGAAAATTAATCAATCGTCGTGTTAACGCTCTTGAAAATGGTGAGCATTATTCAGCAGTGCTTCAAAAATTTCAGATTGGGGGAAACGTGTTTTTCATAAATTTGGTGTAATTTTAGTGATTGTTCCGAAAATCCAAAATACGATCAAGTATATTCAAGATGAACTGGAAGAAAAGGAACGTGAAGAATTATATCGGTATATTTTTTAGACCTTAGGAGTCATTCACACAAATTACATTTCTCAGAAGGGGGGGGGTCGGGATTTTCTAACGTCAACGTTAAATTTGGGTCGGCCACAACTAACGGTTGTCTAACAAGTGGGGGGGGGGTTCGAAAATTGAGGTTTTTGGCAAACGTAATTTGTTAATGACCTCTTACTCATTCTATAACTGAAGCCATATTTTAAGCGAAATTGGAGCCTAAAAATTAGCTCAATTTTTAAGACATCCAATTTTTTCAGCTCAAAATTTGTTGAAAATTTTTCATTTCTTTTATTTTTCAGCATCAAGAAAGTCATTGCTATAAAAAAAGCCGTTGGAGTGAAGTAATGAAGTGCCAATTTTAATCTTCATTGATTGTTTATATATTTTTATAAGAAAGTTGGCTAAAATTATCTCGTATTGAAGTACACAATTGGCGTTGGTGACACAGCATAACAGTCAACTTTCATATATATATATCATTGTGTGTTAATTTTAATAAATGTTTTTGTTCTATTTTTGTATGCGTGCGATGTCTTTTTCATAGACTTGTATATTTTTACAGGGAGTTTAAAAAGTTCTGTCACAACGTTCTATATTGAATTATTGCAACAAAAACCATGTCCACTTTCTACAAATTTGTGCCCTAGGGGGATTTTTACTTACGGGGAATCGATTCCCGCAAGAATTGAGCTATGAAAAATTTGGAACTTATGCACTTCGCCCCCCCCCAAATTTGGGGGGGGGGGCCGAAGTGCATAAGTTCCAAAAATTTACTATGGCCCTGTACTGATGTCCACAAGGGAAATGACTCTATATGGAAAATCGTTATATAAATGTCAAAGTCCAGCAGTTTCAGTGTAGGAGTTTTTGATGTCGAAAAATAAGATGCGTTTTTAAGTTTCTGAACTCAACCGAATCGTGGTTTGATTGAAACTGTAGACTTTGATCTTATGCAACGATTTTCCATGTTGGGTACTTTGGGCCATAAGATCCATTGTAGAGGGCCACAGAGAATTTTTCATCGCTCAATTCTTACGGGAATCGATTTCCTGTGTGTAAAACTCCCTAGGGCACAATTTTGTCAAAGTGTACAGGGTGAACTTTAAAAAACCGGAATTTAAAAGCCGTTTTTAACTAACAAATTTGAAGAAAAAATCGAAAAAATTACGATTTCATGGCTAAGTTAGCATTTTCAGAATTTTTCAATGCGCACAATCGACTTCTAGCATAAAATGATCCCTAATAGATCACTTTTTGAAAAAAAATTTCGCAGATTTTTTCGTCAACAAACGGCAAAATTCCGGTTTTTTAAAGTCCACCCTGTACATTGTTTTTGATTATGTTAATTCTCGATATAAAATTGAACTTTTTAAACACCCCTGTATGTTGTTTACTTTATGAATGTTCATTTTGAAACGATTGTTTCTTTAGAGTACAATTTGAATTCGAACGATTTTCTCGAAAAATATTCTTCAATTTCTAAATTCTTGCCATGGATCGTTTAAACCCATGTAAGTGTTATCATACTGACAAAAATCCACTCATGCTTCTTTAACAAATGACAATTATAGGAAAACACAATGAAGGAGGCATTTTTCACTAGACGACAACTCATCGTGATCGATTTTCTTAAATTTTCCGTAGTTAAAACCAAAAAATTCCTTCAGATTCAAGTTGATACAAAAAATCATTTGATTTTGGGAAATTTTTTAATTCGATTTTTCAAAAAAAAATTTACTAAGTCGGATATTGTTTGTATATGTTACCGTCATATCTGAAAGTTTTCAGATATGCATAGGAATATCTGAAAACTTTCAGATATGACGGTAATATATATAAAATTTGGATGTTTACCCCCTAATTTTGGCACTTATGCACATTAACCCCCCCCCCACGGCCGTGGGGGGGGGCGGTTAAAGTGCATAAGTTCCCTAATTTTGACCTTTTTTGGAAAAGTGCCCCCTTCCGTAGGGGTCTGGCTACGCCATTGATTTTTCCTAAAGTGGATTTTTGTCAATTTGACTATCATCAGGGGTCGAAAAGGGGCCGGCCCCATTTTCGACCCCTGTTTTCTACCCATATTTTTGTTCTCATTTTTTAGCTATGAGCCAATTTTCGGATGAAGAAGAAGCTGAAAATTTCCCAGAAGATCATTTTGGTAGCGACGATGAGCTGTATGATAGCGAATTCGGAAGTGTGATTCATGATCTTAGAAGCACAGAATATAACGATGAGAATAACAAACCTGAAGTTAGTGTGAATCACAATTTGACTACAATTACCGAAGAATCCATAGCGGATGATTTTGGAAACATCTCTTTCAAACCGGGTTGGTTTTGTGTAAATTGATTCAAAAATAACTGTATCTTGTTTCAGCAACAAACTTTCTCCAAGTTTTTGACGAGGATCAACAACGTGTCGCATGGGAAAATTTGCTACGAGTGCCTGATCAGCCGACCGAAGAAATGCTCAAGAAGCAATACAGCTGGGAGCCGTCTTTGCTCAATTCACCTCCAGTAATTGTGAATGAATTGAACGTTTCGAATAACATGGAAAGGTCCAGGATTAGAACGAACCATAACCGAAGTTTACGAAATCAGTCGGCCGTAGCTGAACGTGAGAAATCCCCGGCGAATGAGATACGTGGTGGAAAATCCACTCGAATTCCTATCCGAAGACCGAAACAGTCAGTATTATTTTCAAAGATGGAGGTGTCTCGTTCAAAAATCGACCAAATTGGCGAGCGACAAGAAAAAACAAGCCGTTTAAAGATTGTTGAGTCGATTCCATCGATGAATGAAGATCACATCCCGAAGCAGGTCAACTTGGTCCAAGAATTGAATGAAGGAGAGGACGAAGAAAAAGAGAATTATCAACCAAATAAGACACCGAATAAAAATACAGATTTCAGTGCGACTATTGTTAGCATGACAGGGCACGCTGTTTCAACGCCGAAAGGTTTCATAATTAAAGAACACAGAGTGTCAACAGTCACTTTTGGACCTGCTGAAAAATTCGTCAAAAATCGAAAAATTCGCTAAAAATTGAAAAATTTGTCAATTGAGAATTCGTCGAAATCGAAATTTGACAAATTTTTGCTTAAAGCAGATGTCAAAATTGACACTTTGAACATCTCATGGGAATAGAATTTATTGTACAAAAAATATATATGCTCCATTTTTCAGATTCTAGTGAAGATGCAAGTAACGATCTTAGTATGTTGTGCCGCTCAATTTCGACTATCGGTGAAGTTTCGCCAAAAGTTCGCCCGAATTTTGTTGATAGTCGTCGTTTTATGTTACGCCAGCTGGAAACTTCCAAAGCAAATGCTTCACGTGCCATCTTAAAAACTATTCCAGAAACGCTTTCTTCTACGGCTATTGATCGAGCGTTGAGTGATCCTGAGGCATGTCCAAAAGAAAGAAATCGATTTTCCGCATAAAATTACCCCTAGAGAGGTCATTTCCAAAGAGAAAAAGCTAAAAAAATTTGTTGACAAAAAATGACGTTAAGTGGGGTCGCTAATCCTTAGTAGTACCAAAAAATCGCGTTATGACACCAATTTTTGCCGTTGTAAAATGTCCTTTGTAAAACTTCCTAGAGCCATTTTCTGTTGTCAAACTCATTTTTGAGTACACAAAAATTGACTTTTATTCAAATTTGGACCCATTTTTGCGAGAGAAAAAAAATCGATTTTGAAGCTGCTATGGGTGATTCTAACTGATTATTCACAGCAGTTATAACACGAAATTCGCATTTTTGAATGTAAAATCTTGTTTCGTCCCAGAGTCAAGAAAGATTTTGACTCACATTTGAATCTTTTTTTTAGTGCCGCACAGTAATTTCCGACGCAACTGATATTCAACAAAAGTTTGTTCGCAAGATCCGTCAACATGGCTCACCACAGAAGAATCTTCGGGCTCATCAGACAGGCGATAAACTGACCGACTTGAAAAACCGCCTAGGCAAGCAATTAAACGCTAGCAAGCGAATGCGATCGAATCTTACCGAAAGTCGTGGCTCTTTGTTACAGCACCATGAAAAATCCCGAGCTTCACGTGCCGTTTTGCAAACCATTCCAGAAACCCTTTCGTCTACGGCTATTGATCGGGCGTTGAGTGATCCCGAGGCATGTTGAGAAAACTTTTTTGACTTGATTATATTGAACCATTTTAGGTTCATACAGTAATTTCCGACGCAACTGAGGTACAGCAAAAATTGGCCTTTAAAATCCTTCGTCATGGGTCATCACGATTTTATCCGTCAAGAGATCCACTTGCCGATTTGAAAAATCGAATGGAAAAGCAACTGAATGCTAGCAAGCGAAAAAGACAGCTCACCAAGCTCCAACAATTATAATCTATATAAATATGTTCAATCAATCATTTTTTCCTCTATTTTGAACTTTATCTTGCTTTAATTAGGGTCATTTTTAGCTGATATTTTTGTTTGATTTTGATGAAAACAACCTCAAAATTTGACCCATTTCTTCTCATATTTGAAATTATATTATCTTACTTTCCTTATTTTATTAGTTCCTTATTTGATTATTTAATTACTGATTTGTTGTGTTTTACTCGTTATTAATGTGCTGATTTTGTTGATAGAATATTTTAGTCTAAATAAAGTTTTAGCTTTATATACTCCTGTGCAAAAATATACGTCCACTGGTTTTTTGAGGGTTTTCAGTCCTGATTCAGGCTTCGGGAATGCGCGCAATCGATTTTTCGCATAAAATTAGGGGCTAGAATATGTCAATTTCTAAGATTTTCGAAAAATTGGTTCTAAACGCTTTGTCTCAACGAGTTATGAGCGAAAAACGCAAAAAAAATTTTGGGACGATCATTTTTCGGTCACTTTGAGGGGGTTGGATACAAAATGGTCTATTTTAAAGGTTTTTCCTTTGTATCAAGGCCGCACTTTGTTTGATTTCAGAATTTGTATCTGTGGTGCAGTGGCGAAGCCGTCTGCTGTTGCATCATAATGGAGCCGGGTTCGACAACCTGTCTAAAACACCACAGATAATTTGTTTCGGTCAAATTTGAACGCTGGTCGATGTATTTCAACACTGAAAACAGTTCTGGGGTGATTTCGAAAAAATCCGAGAAAAAAATTTTTCGACTCCTCCTCCTAGTACCATGTGTAAAAATGGGTCAAAAATCGAAATTTCTCAGATTTTTTCGAAATCACCCTAGAACTGTTCTCAGTGTTGAAATACATCGACCAGCGTTCAAATTTGACCGAAAAAAATTATCTGTGATGTTTTAGACAGGTTGGAAAATTAAAAAAATACACGTAAAATCGGGGTATGTGAGCTTCGGGCAAGGATTTGAATTTTTTGGTGCCCGATTTTTGCTTTGAAATGACTTTCAAAAACTTTCCCATGCATTAATCTCACTTTATAAATTCAACTTGATACGCGCATTCAGCCGTTTAACACTAGTACCAGGGGCCTTCGAATGTTCGAGAAATCGTCTCTTAAAAAATAAAAAAATTTTTTTTGAGCAAAAACTTTTTGCCGGGCCGGGAGTCGAACCCGGCTCCATTATGGTGCAACAGCAGACGGCTTCGCCACTGCACCACAGATACAAATTCTGAAATCAAACAAAGTGCGGCCTTGATACAAAGGAAAAACCTTAAAAATAGACCATTTTGTATCCAACCCCCTCAAAGTGACCGAAAAATGATCGTCCCAAAATTTTTTTTGCGTTTTTCGCTCATAACTCGTTGAGACAAAGCATTTAGAACCAATTTTTCGAAAATCTTAGAAATTGACATATTCTAGTATCACTCCAAATTAGGGGTAGTAGGGTCATTTTTTGCAAAAATTCAAAAACAAATTTTTTTCGCCTTCAACGTACCGCAATTTTACCCCCCCCCTTTAAATTTTTTAAGAATANATTTCCCCCCCCCCCCCCCCTCTTTTAAGAAATGTCAAATTTGGGGATTTTTTGTTGAAAAATGGAAAAAATTGGAAAATTTTGGTGAAAAACTTTAGTTTTAGAAAAAAAACCTGCCCGCAGGCAAAAATGTTTTGAGAAATGCTTTTTTAAGCTGAAAATGCTCAGAAAATTACAATTTTTGTAGAAAAATGGAAAATTAGGACCTTTTTGGTGAAAAATCATGGGGGATGATTTTTGAAAAATTTAGGCAAAAGCATAAGGGGAACCATTAGGATAAATTTTTTAAATTTTTCCAGGAATGGGGGAACCAACCCGGGTTGGTTCTTTTGATGATCGACCACAGAAACGATAGCTAAACGGCTATATTTTAAGGGGCCAAAAGAATTATTCCAAAACTCGAAGACTATGAGGAGTTATGGGCCTTGGAAGCCCAAAAACCCCATTTTTGTGCAAAATGACGTTTTCAGAAAAGGCAGAATTTTTAATCGAATTTTTTCTCAAAAATCGAAGTTTTATATATACAATACCTAATGTCCGTTGGTAACCTTCCTAGAGCCGTGTCATTTTGCTGCTATATATTTTTAGTTTTCAGTCAGGATTTAAATTCGGATGATTATCAAAACGAAAAGCCTTAGTGTTAAAAAATTGATCGTTTTCAAATTAGACTTTTCAAAAAAGAAAATAGAGTGCTTTTGTCAAACTTTTCAATAGTAAAAAAATCTTCAGGAAATCCCATTTTTGTTGTAAAAAATATTTTTAAAAAATGGCTGAAAATTCGTGTGGACTCTGAAGAAAGTACCGTGTCAAACCAAATGGTACGCGCAGACCCCGTGGGGTTGTGCTAACAACTTTTTTTTTAATTTCAAAAAATTTTTTCTTTAGCGATGAACATAGCCCACGATTTTATTGCAATCGTTCGCGAGTTCAGTGCACAAATTATCGCGTAATGAAAAAATTTCCTTTAGACCCCGCGGGGGGGGGCTAAAGGAAATTTTTGCTGTTTTTTGGTCAAAAATTGGTTAAAAACGATATTTTGAAGCTAAAAATTGCATTTTTAGGCAAAAAATTTCATTTTTGGTAAAAATTACCCCAAATCGGCCGCCTCGTGACCACTCGACCCCCCTCATTTTTTGGGGCCCTCGCGGGGATTACGATCCCCTATCCATGTATGCCCTGGGGTCTATTGTTGTACTTGATTCAATAAAAAGTTTCGTGATAGCCAAAAATTTTTTGACTATAAACTTATTGTATTTTTCTAACAAATTTTTTAAGCTAAAATGGATGATGGAAAAATAATATTAATTGGAAACGAAACGGATATTTTGCACTGTGGTTATAATCATGCCATTAGTGATGGTGGAAAGAGGTAAATAACTCGATTTTTTAAAATTTTTCTATTCATTTTTCAGATATCCAAGTGCAGACCATTATGCTCATTCTATGATCTTATCACAACTGGGACTCGATGATGTGCATATTTTGGAGCTATTGGCCACTCCGAGCTCTTCAGTTCCGGCCAAAGCTCGAGAGCTATTGCAAGAAAATATGCCTCAAGGCCACGACATGAACTCACTGGCCAACTATTTGACTACCAGTAGACAATCTTATACTATGCAGGGTTTACGTTTAAGAGCGGAGCAGGACAAAAGTACGTGTTTATGCAATTTTTTTAACAATTATGCAAATTTTCAGAATTTCTCACCGCTTTGTTAGACACGAAGGATGCGCTATTGATCGTTTGTGATAAGAGGGATAGCCAATTGGGTATTGGAATGGATGCAGAGAACTTTTTTGAGTATTGCAAAAGGAGGAGAGCTAATGCGGAAGTGATTAGTTCATGGATGCACGATGAAAGAGCCAGACCGCCTGAAGTTGGGCAGAACCAATTGGGGTTCTTTTTGATGTGGCTGAGATATGAAATCAAGTAGGGGCTCTAAGATGTAATCCATAAATTACGTTTGCAGGCCGAACGGCCGAAATTTGCATAATTTTCGAGTTCAGGTTGAACCTTCAAAGTGGCAATTTTTCAAGGAAAAAAGCGTTTTTGATTAAAAATTGAAAAATTATTTCACTACTATGTTTTTAATATTACAGAATTTGATTCGAAACCGTTTTTAGAGTGACTTTCTTTTTGAATTTGAAAAACCATATGCGTTTTATCAAGAGATTCTTTTAAATTTTCACTTTGACGATTCAAATTGAACTCGAAAATTATGCGAATTTTAACCTTTTTTTGCAAACGTAATTTATGGATGGCCCCTCGAATCGCGAATAATACCACCAAATTTTGCAGAGAAAAAGAACGCTCCAAATGGATGACGACTGGCGAAGTGATTGTTGATGGACTTTCAACTGACCAAGACGACAAACCAGTGAAGATCTCAGCTTCAGATTTTGTTATTGCACTGCAGGGAATTTTTCAACCACTTAGCAACTATTATGCCTTTCCATTCGAAATGAAAGGAGAGCGTTATCGCTCCGTAGAACACTATGCCTATGAGAGGTTGCTGGAGTCGTTGAAATTGGATGAGACTTATACCAGGAAATTGCGGAGTACTGTGAGGCCGGTCGATGTTGCAAGAGTTACTGAAAAGATTATCAAGTCTTTGAAGGTACACACATTTTTTTCATATCACTTTGTCTCCACTAGCGATACGCAAGTTACAAAAGGTGATGTTACCGATCAGAAATATGCGAATTTTGAGCATGAACATAAATTTTTAATAACAGAGGCGTACTGGAGTTCAGGCCCCTGTCGTTGCGAAGCAGCAAAAAAACTTACCTTTATATAATATCCCCACCAGTGGCGTAAATAAGGGGGTGTTATATTGCTAAACTCAATGTTTACGAATACAGAAAACAAATTGTGTTTTATTTTTCCCGAAAAGTCTGGATTTTTCTTCCAATTTTGGAAAAATCTCAGCCCATCTCTAGTAAAGTGCTTGGTGCTTATTTTTGATTCATTGAGAGCACATTAAATTCAGGTGGCTGACAAGTTCAGTGTCAGTTTACTTGGTAGCGTGTGCAAAATTAAGGATAGCTCTTTTCATGATCTTTTCGAAAATCATGAAATGATCCAAATAGTTATTATACATGGTGAGCCGAAAAACCACACTTTGCGTTTTTTGACGAAAAATTTTCAAAAATCACCTATAAGGGCTATAAAATTCAATCGTTTTTATTTTTTGGCGATTTTTTTCCAATTTTTTGAAGTTTTACAAAAAGTGTTGTTCACAAAAATTGTAGACCTTGATTTCTAGAATCTCATAGAGAAGAAATTTTTACATTTTGGTGGCTTATAAATATATTTTTCCTGGATAAATAGAGATTTTTTCGGAATTTATCTAATTTTGGAAAAATCGTGCTCTATGGTGCTCAAAATTTGCATATTTTGACCAGTGACAGGGATTGTTACGTTTTATGTAACTTGTGCCTCCCTATTCTTCACAGTGGAGAGAGAAGTGAGCGAAGTTTCTCTCTTTTCAGCTTGATGAGGACGAAGTAGAACACAAAATGGGCCGTCTCGACCGTTGGCGCCAATCTGCGATGAAACATAAGATCTCAAAGAATGAACACTTACAGCATCTATTATTGAGCACTGGACATGCGATTTTATTAGAAACTACCGGTATTTTTTATGTATGAGCTATTTTATATACTGTTTTTTTAGCCGAGGGAGACTCTGATTGGACAAGCGGCTGTGATGAGTTCGAAATGCAACACCTTCTCACCAAGAAATATATCACCCCACAGACTGTAGTGGATTGGTTTTGTAGGCGGATTAAAGTTCCATTGAATGTTGCGCATCTGGGTAAAAATAAGGCTGGCTTGTTGCTGATGGAATTAAGGGCGAAATTTACTACTAGTCCGAATATGGCTAGGCTACCACTCATTTCTCCACTTCAATCTCAAACTGTTAGGTTAGTAGAGTAGCTTCTGAAACTGGAATAACAGCGAAAACTCAACGGAAAAATAGAAGGGTTAGCTGAAGAGCGTAAATCATCTGACAGGAAACACCTAGAAAAAGACCGCAAAAAAGTGGGAAGAGACCACAAAAAGCTATTGCATGATAAAAAAAGAGTTTAAAAAAGCGCGAAAAGAGTTGGAACACAAAAAGCGATAGCTAGAGAAAAAGACTGAAGAGATAAAACAGAAGGAAAAAAGTTGGAAAACGTTGAGAAAGCTCAAAAACCAACATAAACTCTAATTTTTATTTTGCTGTTTCACCGCTTTCGTCATCCATCTGGAGCGTTTCTTTTTTTGAGCCCAAGAAATTGGATTTTTTGAGAAAATTTGAGTGAAATGAGCAGCAAATTTTGAAAAAATACAAAATTTCATTTTCAAAAAATTACATTTAATTTTTGCAGAAATCACGTCTCGTTGAACATGATCTGTTTTACACCCGAAAGTGTGCTTCATCCATTTTATCCGGTTACTATACAAGTTACACCCGACGCCGAGCCACTTCCTTCTCCAATTCACGTCGTCACACAACATGCTATTAAGTAGAGTTATTGATTTTGTGTGTTATAATATCAAATTTTGCAGATTCCTGAACATAAATAAAGAAGACGCTGAGTGGATAATGGAGACGAAATCTAGTGTTGAATGTTGGGAGCGTCTTCATTATACGATAACTGAGTGTATGATGTTGCCTATTGATAAAATTCGGCAATGGTGAATTTTTACTCCTATCATGTGTGTTTCAAGTATAAAAGAAATGAAGTCGGTATAAATTTAGACCATCAGGACTCGTTCAGGTTGAGCTCGGAGCAGCTCAAATCGCTCTGAATTGTGTTTTTGGTCGCGTAAAACTCAAAATTGGCGAAAATTACATGTTTCTGGGTACTAGTTTGGAACAGAGGACGCAATTTTCGAAAAATTTTGTTGGATATGACTATTTTAGGGGTAATTTACGAAAATATTTTTTCTTGTAATATTCAAAAATTGCACTCTCCTGAAAGCTGAAAATGCTTCATGTGATCTAAAAAAGAATTTTTGACGATTTTTCAATTTTTAATACAGTTTTCAATTTTTTCAAATTTCTGTCCGGGAGTAGTCGATTTGAGTTGCTCCGAGCTCAATATGGACGAGTTTTTAGATAATCTAAATTTATGCCGACTTCACTTTTTTTACATTTGAAACACACGTGATGGCTTTTTGATCTATAATTTTTAGCACAAGATCGATTTCTAATACAATTTTTGTATTTTTTTTAGGTACATGGACGAACGACAACAAGCCTTTAAAAAAGCTATGCAACTGCAATTTGAACAGCATCCATCTTTGTTGAGGTTGTATTATTTTCCTATTGTATTATTTTTTACCACATTTTTCAGGACGTTGCTGGACACGAACGATGCGCTGCTGGTCAGCTGTGCCCGTTTTTCATCCACTGAAGGGGAATTGAATTCGGGAATGCGTGAAAGAGACCTCCGTTCTTGGTTATCTGTAGTTCGAGTAGACACCAAAAAATTGATTGACACTTTCCTATTGCCCATGGCATTCAGACCACCTTATTTTGGAGGCAACCGTTTGGGGTTGATTTTGATGGAGTTGAGACGAGAGTTTATCTTGAAGGTGGGAAAATTGAAAAAAATTGAAATTTTTTACTTTTCAGGGTGTTTTCCCGCAACACTTGCCAGAATTGAACATTCCAGTCGACGCTATTCTCGGCTCCGAATCAGCTATGGAGAATTTTGTACCGCATTATGAATTTGATATTTTGGATCAACTTAACTATTATGCTCTATGGGCAAGTACGTATCGAAAAATTCAAAAATTCGCATATACATTTTTTATTTGAGAACGAAAAATTTGGGTGCATACAAATTTTTGCGCTCAAAAATGCCCTATTTCAAAAAATTTTTTTTAGATGCCTTCTTGCTGCTGTCAAAATACGATGGCAACCCCACCTTGTCATCTCAAGCCACTTCACTCAAAACCTCACCTCCATTGATCTCTGTCGATGACGCCCGAATGAAGATAATAGTCGACCATATCAACTCCACCGGCGGCTACCCCGATGAGAATTTCATGTATAATGTAAGCCTTGAAGAGCTGCGTGCATTGTATTTCCACTATACGGGAAGTATCAAGTCGAATATTGGCCAATCCGAATACCAACAGAGCACTATAAACTTGAAAGCTAGGCAGATTAGTCAGCTGCAGAATTTGAGACGGTTGTTAGAGGATATTCGAGAACGATTTTCGGTATGCGAATTTGTATTATTTTTATTTTATTGTTTTATCTCAAAATTGTTTTTTTTAATATCGATTTTTGGCCCAATTTTTAATCGATTTTGGACACTTTTATGCTCAAAATTTGATCAAAAATAATTTCAGAGAAAAAATAGTGTCAAAAAATTTTGAATTCAAAATATATTAAAAGTTTAATTTTTTTATTAAATTTATTAACTTTTCGATTTTTCAGCGCGGGCAAAGCCCATCAACAGTGGACAAAGACAAAGCGATGAGTATGCTAAACGCGAATGCTTTCATCAACCCACCAACTTTACTGGGTCCTCCAAGCAGTCACCGAGCTACACCACCTGTAATGACCCGTGAAAGATCACCCATTGGTGGCCGAAAACGCCCCGAATCTCCATCTAGAGGTCGCTCGGCTGGTCGAGCACCACCAGATCCTGGACCAATTTCGAAGATGCCATCATCAATTGTATCGGAAAAGGATAGAAGAGGAGATAGAACTCGACACTATGATCGTTTCAGAAGAGGACAACTACCTATTTCACCTATCAGGAATCGACCGGCTTCGCCTACAAGAGAGCAGGTGGGTAATACAAAAAATTGCATAAAAAATCGAAATTGTGTCCAAAAATGTCTCAAATAACGCAATTTTTGTGTCAGAAAGTGTAAAACATTCGATTTTTATAACACGAAAATTCAATTTTTGTCTAAAATTTTTTCCAAACCCTCAATTTTTAAGACTCCACCCGAGTGTCCGATTGCTGCACCGTTAAGTTACCACCAAGTTTCGGCTAACCAACCACCAGATCGCTTGCCCCAAGTTGGCATAGATTATTTTCTGGGAGCGGGCTCGCAGGAGGCGCTAAATGAGATTTGGACCAAGTTCCAAAAAGCAAAAATCCGAAAGTCCAAATTTGGCGTACAGTGGTCGACAGTTAAGGTCGAGTGATTTTATACAAATTTTTGTTACTCCTAAGCATTAACTGCAGCAAAAGATAAGGCTATTTTTCCGAAAAAATTTTTCATGAAAAATTCTATTTTTCTTGAAAAAATCGATTTTTCGGTACTACTAAGCAGCTGCCGCAAATCAAAGGGCTATTTTTCCGAAAAAAATTTTTCGGAAAAATAGCCCTGTGATGATTTGCGGCAGCTAATGCTTAGTAGTACCGAATGTTTCTGTTTTGGAAAAATTAAAAAGTGCCTAAGAAAATTTTTTAATCCCCGAATTTTCAGGGTCCAACTCCAACAACCACAGTAACACCAGAAGTTAAAGCCCCACCGAAAAAGAAGATCAAGAAACAGATTGATGAAGCCGAGCTGTCCGAAGGTGAAATTGTCAGCTCAGAAGAGGAAGTAGAAGAAGATGCTTGAAAATCAATATTTTATAGATTTATTTATTTATTCGTTTCTCTATGTGTGTATTTGTCTGTTAATGTATGCACTTCTTTAATTATGAACAGTTCTAAGTTTGAAAATACAGGACGTTCCAAAAAAACCGCCACTTGGTCATTTTTTGGCAAAAATTTTTTTATCCAAAATGACTTAGGGGTATTTTTATGCGAAAAATCGATTGCGCGCATCGAAAAACCTTGAAAACGCATCCGGACCATGAAATATCATCCAATTTTCGTATCTTCAAGTAAGAATTCCTACCGAAAATAACTGAAAAAATACGAAAATCGTATATTGCATGGTCTGAGAGGCGTTTTCAAGGGTTTTTTGATGCACGAAATCGATTTCTTGCATAAAATACTCCTAATGAGTAATTTTGGAGAAAAAATTTTTTGGAAAATTTTCGCCAAAAAAGACCAAATGGCGGTTTTTTGGAACATCCTGTACACATATTTTATCTTGTGCTATATGTGTATACGATGTTTTTTCTGGAGGAAAATCTCATTTTCTTTTTGTTGCTGGTTATTATATTTTGTTCTGAGTATATTTTGGATAATTTTTAAACGTGTTCAATAAAGCTTAAATTTAAAAATATGCAAATTTTTATGTGATGGTATTGGTTGTAATGGTGCTGCAAGAGTAGAGATCGGAAATTTTGATAATCAAAATCGATCAAAACTGCATGTTTTTACTCTATTACGATTGAAAACTCGTTTACATTTCGATGAAATGCCCCCTTAGATCTACAAGTAGACCCCTCAATTTTGATCTTTTTCCAAGTCTATACCCCCAGTTTTGATCAAATTTTGATCGTTTTTCAAAAAAAATTTTTTTGGAAAAACACGTTCAATGTTTTTTGGGGTATAAGCAGTGTTGTCTTGATTTTGGTTTTAATCAAAATGTTTGATTTTAGAAATCAAAATAGTTTGATTTTGATTTGATAAATCAAAATAGTTTGGTTTGAGAAATCAAAACAAAAATCAACAATTTGTGAAATCAAAATCATGCCAAAAGGCATCACTATATAAGAGCCGAAGTGTCTCCAAAAGTTTTGTCTCGACAAGTAAAAATAGCTAATTCCATTTCTAAAAATGCTACAGCCATAAAAATGTATGTTTTCTTATCAATTGTGAGATGAAAGCTTTTTAGCCGACATTTTTAAACGTCTAACACAAAATTTTAATTATCTTTTCCCTATTTTTTATATCCATGGTACCATGATCTCCATAGGGTAATGCGTAAGCAAAATGAGTTATTATTCTAAAAATTCTTCTATTTTATGCATTTTCGGTGCATTTTTTATGAGGTTGATTGTTGGGAGACCAAAAAACGATAATTTTGGGGTACCAAAAACCATAAAAGAAGTGCGTTCTTTTATACAATTCAGTAGTTTGTTATAATTCAAATTATTTGAGTTGTGGGTTGAATTTTTTTGTTAGAATAGTTTTTCTTTCCATGTNTACCAAAAACCATAAAAGAAGTGCGTTCTTTTATACAATTCAGTAGTTTGTTATAATTCAAATTATTTGAGTTGTGGGTTGAATTTTTTTGTTAGAATAGTTTTTCTTTCCATGTACGCGGCAAGAAGAGTCTCACCATTCCACTCATCAACCCAAAAATGAGATGAAACCTCTTCATATAACCGAATGTGTGGGTTTTCCCTAGATTCTGAGCTAAACAAATCTGTCGGGAATCAATCAATCTAACGTTAAAAATCAACGTTATAGTCTGTTTTAGCGAGAGAGAAAATAAAAGCCCTGCCTACATAGCTCAGTGGATAAGTAAGGCGACTGTCCGATCTGGCAAGTTAAGCAGCGTCGGGTCCACAGGGTCAAAACTGTAGACTTTCAAAAAAATTTTGGCAGGGCAACCTCCTCACCTTGAGCTCTCTTCTCTCCTCCCATGCCCCTTTATGCTCCATTTTTATGTTGTTTATTGGTTGTACAGATTGTTCAAGCATAAGTTGTTCCCCGATAAGAAAGCTCATATCTCAATAACACAAAACTCTTATCAACACGATCCTTTTGTAACTTTCTAGTCCCATCATCCCGTTTTATGGACATACGTTTTTAAAGTTTCAAAGTGGTCTGAGACTTGAAACGAAAATTTGAATTCCTTAAGGAATTTTTGAAAAATCACACCGCCAATAGATAGAGCGTGTTGAAAAACGGTAGTACCCCAATTTTCGTGAAAATTGGAGAGATACCCTTTTCGAAAAATTAAGTTTGACCCTGAAAATCAGGGTAGAGCTGCTTTTCGACGCGAAAATTTTTTCCGATTTTATTCTAAAAACCGACTTTAGAGGGCGGTTGATTTTTGACCGGTCACGGTCATTGGTCAATTGACCGGACAAATAGGTCAATTGACCGGTCAGCGGTCACGTTGACCGATTTGACCGGTCAATTACCATCCCTAGGCGTAACATTTATGGCGTATTCTCGAAAAAAAGCGAAAAAATTTTTTCTAAAAAGGACCTTTCTAGGCCTAATTTTATGCGGGAAATCGATTGTGCACATTTTTGACACGTGAAAACGACGTCTAGACATCGAAAATGGCAGTTTTTGGTTTAAAAAACGAATTTTTTCCCCTGAATCAGTGTCAAGGAAGTGGAAAAAATTTTCGCGTCGAAACGCAGTTCTACCCTGATTTTCAGAGTAAAACTTAATTTTTCACGCTTCGAAAATGCGCGCAATCGATTTTCGCCTAGAAATTACCCTAAAGTCGGTTTTTAGAATAAAATCAGAAAAAATTTTCGATTTTTCTAGAATAAATGTTACGCCCCCTTTTGGAATTCAAATTGTCGTTTCAATACTTAGACCACTTTGAAAATTCAAAAAAATATGTCCATAAAACGGGGTAATGGGGCTAGAAAGTTATAAAAGACCGCATTTGATAAGAGTTTGCGTTTTTGAGATTTCGAGTTTTCTTATCGGGGAACTCATTTTGATTGAACACCCTGTATATATTAATTTAATTATTTTAGCTCGTGCACAATTCAGGTTGTCTAACAAACATGGCTAAACTTATCGAAAAGGTATTTAAAAAAGAACATATGAGTTTTTCAAATATTTTCTCGTCGAAATGCAGTTCTACCCTGATTTTCAGGGTAGGACAATTGATCCAAAAGTTTTTCTATATTTTACATGAATTTTGGACTGGAAAATTTTTTCTAAAAATAACAACCTCTATAGGGGTAATTTTATGCGGGAAGATCAATTGCGCGCACTCCTGAAGCGTGAAAACGCTCCCTGATTCAGGGAAAACGGTGTATTTATTGAAGTGAAAATGTAAAAAATTCGAATTTTCGTCGGAAAACCGGCTGTCTAGAGGGTTTTTCTAGGCGAGGGAATCGATTGTGCGCATTTTCGAGTCATCAAAAAATTTCTCTGATACTGATTTAAACGATTTTTAAACGGATTTTCGTTATGAAACCTTTTTGATGAGTATATCCCTTGTAGGGTTATTTCTTGTGGTCAAAATCAAAAAATTCGTTCAGATTTAAGTTTCCCATGTCGAAAAACCCCTGAATACACAAAATCAGCCGTTTTGGTAAATTTTTTGAAAGTTTGAATTTTGGACCCAAGGGGTAAAAATTTGAATTTTCAAAAAGCACCAAAACGGCTGATTTTTAGTATACAGGTGTTTTTCGACATGGGCAACTCAAATCTAAAAGAATTTTTTTATTTGACCACAGGAATTTACCCCTACAAAGGGTATACATTTCATAACGAAAATCGCTTAAATCAGTAGCAGAGAATTTTGTTATGCCTCGAAAATGCACGCAATCGATTCCGCCGCCTAGAAAACCCCCTAGACAGCCGGTTTTCCGGCGAAAATTCGAATTTTTTACATTTTCGCTTCAATAAATACACTGTTTTCCCTGAATCAGGGAAGCGTTTTCACACTTCAATGCACACAATCGATTCCCCCACATAAAATTTACCCCTATTAGGGTTGTTCTTCGAAAAATAATTTTCCGGTTCAAAATTCATGTTAAAACTTTTGGATCAATCCCCCAATATTTTCAGGATTGTAAAGAATGCGACTTGAAAGAAAATTCCCCAAAGTTTGCAAAAGAAGCCAACTTAAAATCTGAAGAAAAGTCTAAGAAAGAAGACAAATCAAATAAAGTAAGGACATCATTTGAAGGTCTCGGTAGCACAATAGTAGTGCTCTTGGACGGTAGCCAGGAGGTCCGGGTTTGAGTCCCAGTGGGGTCCGAAAACTTTTGCCCAATTTCAAATTCCCTAGATTTCCACGTCTCGGTATGTTAGTCCAAGCTCCAAAATTCCCAAAAATGAGAGCTAAAGATTGAAACGCGTACGAAAGGTTGGAACAAATTTCTAACTCCTCGTTTATTATTGTCTTTGATTTTATACGAATTTCGGCCATGTTGCATGTGGGGGTACTAGTTTGGAACAGAGGACCCACTTTTCGAAAAAAAATTTTTGAAAATGACCACTCTAGGGGTAATTTTATGCGCTGAATTCAAAAATCGCACTCCCGAAGTTTGAAAATGCTTTCCCGAGAGTGGTCATTTTCAAACAAAATTTTTTCGAAAAGTGGATCCTCTGTTCCGGACTAGTACCACCGAACCAATAACCGGTTCAAAATTCTTTTTAGGATTGCAAAGTCTGCGATACGGATAAAGGAAAGAGGAAGAGTCTAACTGAGAAAATAAGTTCACTTTTGCCAAAAGAATCCAAGAAAGGAAATGGCGCAGTCGTAGTCAAGAACAAAGGTCCTAAAACACTCGAAGATGTGCAAGCTAAAAAGGATCGGAAGTTGTTTGAAGAATGATGATAATCCAAATCTGATTCTCTCTATATCTTTTGTATATATGCCGTTGTTATACCATGTTTTTTGTACAATGTACAAATTTTAATAAACAATATTTTAATATGAAACATGTATATAAAATTTCAATCATTAAAGGACCAGTCCGAGTGGAAAAAAGTTATCCTTTTTTGTTGATATTCGGAAAGTTCATGAAGAATGGAGCATTTTTTTGTTTTTACGGTAAATTCTGAATTGCTAACGGTTTCGAGAAAATCGCGTGTGAAGTTGGCGAAATTTGAAATAAGTATATTACAACGAAAACATGACTTGAGTTTTTTCCATTTTTTAGAAATTCGAAAAATTTATGAAAAATGGAGCATTTTTTGTTTTTACGGTAAATTCTGAATCGCTAGTGAGTTCGAGATAATCGTGTGTGAAGTTAGCAAAATTTAAAATCTATGTATTACAACGAAAACATGTACCTGAATGTTTCTGCAATAATTTGCAACTTGCATCAATTCAAAGTTAAGTAATCGCTGAACAACTTTTTTCCGCTCGGACTTTTTTTTGGTCTCTTAATTTATATGCATATCAATATTTTCATAATTATATGATTAATCACTTCAATACTCAACTTTTAATTGATACAAGTTAAAAATTATTGTAGAAACATTCATGTTTTCGTTGTAAAACACAGGTACATGTTTTCGTTGTAATACACAGATTTCGAATTTCGCCAACTTCACACGCGATTTTCTCGTTAGCGATTCAAAATTTACCGTAAAAACAAAAAATACTCCATTTTTCGTGAACTTTCCGAATACCAACAAAAAAGGAACAACTTTTTCTCGCTCGGACTGGTCCTTTCAACTTTTATTTTCCAACTAGCTTTCTGAGCTTTTCAATCTCTTTACTCTGATTGTTTACAACTTCATTTAAGTACCGATTATCCGCCTTTAGCTCAAAAATTTGAGACTTTAAATTTGCAATTTCTTGCTTGAGAGCATCTTTGGTGGGCTAAAAAATGATTTGTAAAAGTGATTTTTTCAAAGTCCATAGGTGTTTGAATGTCAAAAAAGAATTTAGGAGCTACATAAAGGGGGTCACCCAGGTGAAAAATTGTTCAAAAATTTTTTTCTGGAAATGACTCCTCTAGGGATAAAAACACGCGGGGAATCCGAAGTTGACATTTTCGAAGCGAAAAAAAATTTCCCTCATTTAGGGAAGTCCTGTGTATTGGAGCGAAAAGTCGCAAAAATGCGATTTTTGCCTAAAAACGACCTCTTTTGGAGTAAAAATGTGCGGGGAATCCAAATTTGACATTTATAAAATTCCTCGGATTTAAGAAAAGCTGTATATCGACACGAAAATTCCGGCACCCACAATTGTTTTTATCTTGAATTATAATATCCAAAATATGTTATTGTTAATGAATATAAGAAAAAGCGTTGTTTTTAGACCAAAATATGTTATTTTCGCGTCGATATACAGCATTTCTTGAATCCGAGGAATTTTATAAATGTCAAATTCGGATTCCTCGCACAGTTTTACCCCAAAAGGGGTCGTTTTTAGGCAAAAAATCGCATTTTTGCGACTTTTCGCTTCAATACACAGGCCTTCTCTGAATCAAAGAAGTATTTTTTTGCTTCGTAAATGTCAAATTCGGATTTCATGTTTTTACCACTAGAGGTGTCATTTTCAGAAAAAATTTCGAAAATTTTTTCTCGTGGATGGCCCCCTAGTAGCTCTAGAATTTATTCTAAAATTATAAAGGCACATAGATCATGTGTTTAGGGACACCTAGTCACTTTGATTTTTTGGTTGATGTTTTCTTCACCTCTGGTTTGACACAAACGTCACATTTGGCATCTGTTTTGGTTGATGTTTTCTTGGAATCGGACTTCTTTTCTTCTTTCTTGGACTCTTTTGGTGGTGTAGTGGATTTTTCTTTCTTTACTTCCTTTGGTGGAGAGGAGGAAGACTTTGATTTGGTCTCCTTCTTTGGTGACTCACATTCTTTACAGTCCTAAAAATTTGAGGTAGGATGAAACAAAAAACTTGGGTATTTCCTAAAAATTAAAAAAAAACTTCAATTAAGTTTTCAAAGGATCGCCGTTGGTGATGCTCAAAGGTACAAAAGTGACAATTTTTTCACCGATAAATATGCGAACTTTTTGAGCACGATAAAGTTTGATGATGGAGACAAGTTGTCATAATTTTCACTATGAACAATTTATATTCGTGCTCAAAACAGGGAGCGAAAAAGTGGTACCACCATCACCCCGGGTGGTACACCCACTACCATCGACCACCCACTGGGTATAAGCTTAATGGGACGGAAAAAAATTTTGGGTGGTGGGTATGCAGTGGGGTGGTACCACCCAACTTTTCACCCCCTAGCTCAAAATTTGCATATTTCTGGTTGGTGACCAGGGCCCGAAAAGGTGCTGGCACCCAAAAGCACCTATGGGTGCTAGCATCCACCAATGGGTGCTAGGTGCTAGCACCCAGTGGATGCTTTTGGGTGCGGGTGCTAGCACCCAACTTTTCAGCCCCTGTCGGTGACAAGGATTGTCGTCATTTTTGTAACTTATGCATTTTCTAATCTTGACTATTAGCGTTTCCGGCGCTGATTTTTTTATTCGTAGTTTTTATATGGGGAACATATCAACTCTAATCTTTTTGGAAACTAATTTATCGAGAAAAAACTGGCTTTGCCTTGTTTTTTTTCAAGTTTATATGCAGTGTCAACAAGTATTTTACCTTGACTTTAGTTGATTTTTCCTCCTTCTTCGGTTTTTCTTCCTTTTTTGGCTTTTCCTCTTTCTTTGACTTTTCTTTTACATCTTTGGTTGAAGTTTTGAGAGATTTTTCGGTCTAAAAATAATTTTTTAAATAGAAAAATTGAGAGCTACTAACACAATAAGGGGGGGGGGCCACCCACATGAAAATATTTCTGAAAATGACCCCTCTAGGGGTAAAAACATGCGGGGAATCCGAATTTGACATTTTCGAAGCGAAAAAACACTTCCCTGATTCAGGGAAGGCGTATTGTGTATTGAAGTGAAAAGTTGCAAAAATGCGATTTTTGCCTAAAAACGATTCCTTTTGGGGTAAAATTTGTGCGGAGAAAGAAAAAAGCGTTGTTTTTAG
>OZJO01028627.1:0-39028 GCA_900406225.1 Acrobeloides nanus | reverse complement strand
ACCGTTCGGGAGCGACGCTCGGTAGCATATCTCGGAAGCGAGGCCGAGTCTAGGAGCCGAATGTGCTCTGTTTCCAGTTACTAAGTTCAACATTCGAACAAATTTTTAAATCCTTAAAATTCGTAAAATAAAGTAAGACATTAAAAAAAACTTTTAACTGAAATAATTTAATTTTCTTAGAATCACCATATATACTTTTATGAATGAATCTTCATGAGAAGCGAGTTAATTTTTATTTAAATATTTGTTTCTAATTTTGATAAAAGATTTTTTAGACACTATACAAAATTGCACCCAAGGTCAAAAACTTTGCGGTAATTTATTTAGTGGATATTACCGAAGTTCCGGATTTCACTAAAATGTATGAGTTGTACGATCCATGTACAGCGATGTTCTTCTTCCGAAACAAGCATATTATGATCGATTTGGGTACTGGTAATAATAATAAGATCAACTGGGCTATTACTGAAGGTCAGGTAAGAGTATTGGATTATTTAAAAAATCTTATAAATAATCTCTTTCACTCAACCCCAGTTTAATTCATTATCTTCCCTCAAATTCAATATCTTCCCTAATCTTCTCCCCATCCTCCCACAACTTTTGGCCATTTGAGTAATTGGTTAGTTGGGCTAGCCTTCCCTAGACCTATTCCCCCTCAATCTCAAGTGTACTATCTCCCCTCAAGGACCACTGATAGTGTGAGTTTTATGGACATTTTTATTTACTATGAAACTAACTAAGCCTATATATTATTTTCAGGAAATGATTGATATTATTGAAACTGTGTTCCGAGGAGCTCGCAAGGGTCGTGGTCTAGTAATGTCACCCAAAGATTACTCTACCAAATACAAATATTAAAAAAAATATTGAAGAGTACCGTGGGGTCGAGCGCTTTCGGCGTTCACGATTTCTCTGAGAATGATTCCGAGCGGCACTCCCGAGTAACGCTCCCAGTTAAAAATGTAAAAATTTTTGTTTTTTGAATTTTGTGTAAATTTACTAACTTTAAAAAAAATTGCCCATTCGACCCATTCCTGCGGTCAAGATTCAAAAATTCCTTCGAATTCGTGTTCTCCAAACTCGAAATCCCTCCCCCTCCGAGTACAAAAAATCAACCGATTTAGAAAACTTTTTGGAAAATTTTACATAGAGTATATTTTATGTGTACGTTCGTGTTCCCCATACCTGAAAACCCCATAATGCAAAAAATCAGCCGATTTGGAGAACTTTTTGAAGAATCGATTTTTTCTCTTTGCCCCCCCCCATCAAGGGCAAAAAATGAAAAAAAAAAAATTGTCTCCGATTTCGATGATTTTGGTGTTAATCGTCTTCTCTCGTCGTCCTCTACAACTTTCGCAATGGCGCTCGAAGTTTAAATGTAACGTTCCCGAGATCGTCTGGACAGATATACAGACAAACAAACATTACACGTTTATAGTATCGAAGATGTTTATTGCATATTTTGATTGGTTACTATTATATACTTTAATATATAAATTTTTTATTATGGAATCTTTATAAATACAGTCAACTCTCGATATAAGCGCCCCCTAGGGAGGGCGCTTATATCGAAATTGAGGGGGGAGCGCAGAAAGGGTAAAGGAGAAGGTAAAAAAGAGAAGTAAGACTGGAGAAGGGAAAGGAAGAAAGGAGAAGGGAGAATGGAAAAAGAGAAGGAAGAAAGGGTAAATTAGAAGAGAGAAAATAAGTGGGATAAAAAAGAAGAGAAAAATGAGAGATGAGATGTGATAACCGGCTCAAATAGCGCCGAAGGCGCGTCGGTCTAGAAACTAGTTTGAAATATAACCCTCGTTTTGGGGGAATATACTCCATTCCAGTAAGAATTACACTTAAATAAAATGTTATGCCGTATCTTCTCCATTACACAATAAACAACACATTTAATATCATTCAATTTCCAGCATGTCATCAATTTCAACTTTCAAAACCTTGAATTTCCATATGTGTTTATAAATCCCTTTCTTAACTTGAATCTTCAACTTCCACTCGAGGCGAGCTAAAAAGCATTTCATTACGGTACTTAAAGGTAGAGATAGGTAAGGGCTTGGCGATGCTTATTTGGGATCATTCGACAATAATGGTATCCATGCACATCTAATTTGAAATGTTGTGCCAAATTTAACAGATTCGAACATCGTTTCAGGGTGTAGAGTTTGTTCGAAATTCTTTAAAAAATATTATTTTTCAAGGTCGTTGCTTAGCAAATTCAACATATCTCATTACGAACGATTTTGGTTAACGATTATCGCAAAGAGGATTGTTAAACTTTATTAAGCTTAGAAGGATTTTTTTCAACTTTCATTGTAAAAAATACCTGACAAAAATCTTTCAGAAATGTATCATAGAATAATAATCCAGCTTCTGTATCGCTCGTATTAAAATTCAATTTCTTCTTCTCTGGCAATACATCTGAATAAAAAATGAAACTCATTAATTCTTCCACATTAACATTTTCTTCAGAAAGATGATCTGGAGCAATGATTTTTATTTGCTCTGCTGAATTTTGCAAAATTGAAGGATTTTTTATAACCAACTCCATATCTTCTTTATAAAGCAAGAACTCTACGAATTCGGCATCGAAGTTTTGAATTATTTTAGGGCATAGTCCCAAAAGGGGTTTTAATACATTGGTGTTACATTGTCCTTTGAAGTAAAGTCTCATTGTGTGTTATTACGGAGGTAACTAAAGTCGTTAAAGAAACTATATGATTTTAAACTTATATTATAAATACTCATGATCCCCCCCGAGGGGGCTAAAGTACATGGTGGCCAAAAGTTTCCGAAATAAAATCGACGTCTTTTTCATTACTAGTATCAGTAAATCCTACTACATTAAACGTGTAATATCTGTCTGCCTGTGTATCCAGGGAACGCTTGATTTAAACCCGGGATGTTATTACAAAAGTTGTAGGAGACAATAAGAGAAGACGATTGACACCAAAATCATCGAAATCGGACAAAAAATTGTTTAATTTTTTACCCCTTAGGGGACAAGGAAAAATATATACATTTCAAGCTCAGTATATATTGAGCTTGATTTTCTCACCAACATGCATCCCTTCGTGGTCGTGTTGATGGGAAAAGCAATATGCCGCTCGGAGAAACCGCGAGCGCGGAGCGCTCGGCTCCCAGTACTAACTAGTAGATGAGAATACATCGATCATATTTGGAACCTTTTGGCCAACATGTAGTATCATAACATTTTTCGGCTCTTCGAGCCAGAAGGGGGGATGCACTTGCACCCCCCCCCCCCCGGTTACGCCACTGGAGGGGGGAGGGGTTATATAGTTTTTATGGAAGCTTTCCATGCGCGGTTTGGCGTGGGTTTCCAAAGCCGCTTGAGGAGCGTAATTAGGCGTTCTTTGACGTGGGAAACTGATCACGCATAGAGGGCGCTTGTTGGAAGATGACTTATTGCGCTATCGCACACACCTGTACAGTTTTCTTGTAGAGGCAAGCATGCGCATCAAAATACAGAACTTTGGAAAAGTGTTTGCAAAATTGACATGTGGAAGGAAAGATAAAATATACCCTGACTCCTTTTTGGCTTCGTATAGAAACTGTTAAGTCCATAATAAAACAATTTCTTAATGCTGCACTAATCGATTCAAATTCAACATAATCGGAAGTATTTTGCTTATGTTCTTGCCCATCTGCCATCCAACATTGCTCTCGAAGATTTGTCTTTAAAAATTTTTTATATGTAGCCCATACAAAGACAAAGATAGATTTTGAAATATGAGAGGCATTGGTTTTGTTCCTATATACTTAACATATGAGGTCGTTCCAAAAGTTCGCAGACCTGAAAAGTGAAAAGTAGAAATTTCTACTCTTCACTTTTCAATTCAGGTGCTTGAAAATCTTGAGTTGGAGTATCGAGATGCAATAGGAACAAAATAATCTTTACCTCATGCGCAACTCCAAAAATATCACATATTCTAATTTGATCTTCAATAACCACACGAGGTAATGATAATAAAGATCCTTGTATCACAAGATAATTCCATTTTTGGCATACTTCTCGGAAATATGCTAACTCTTTTCCGGATAAATAACAAAATACATCAACAATTAAGTCACTAGGAACTTGATTCATGCTCATTTTTTTCTAGAAATTAATAAATAAGATTCGTTGTTAAAGTATTGAAATTAACTAAACTAAACTTTTTTAAATTTTATTTATCAATTTATTTCAATATTTAACATAAGCTCAAGAATTTATGAACAAATGAAGTGCTAGGCACTGAGTAAAAATTAAGACCCATTATATACAGCAATCAAAATGAAATCAAGACCCGGATACAATAGAGAAAAAATATCACTACTTTCTGTTTAAACGTTTTCATTAGTACCAGAAAATTCATGAATAACTCGTATTCGATTATCAACTGAATATCAATTTCAAACATATAAAGACTTTTTTATTTAAGAAAAACTTTGAAATTGATTACAGGGTGACACATAACAAATCGCACTTTCGAGATTTTTACCTCTTCCTTATTTTGAGTATAACTTTTGATTCCGACCATCGTTTTCCATGATCTTGGTATCATTGGATAGCTCTGATTATGGACTATCTACCAACACCAAGATCATGGAAAACGATGGTCGAATCAAAAGTTATACTCAAAATAAGGAAGAGGTAAAAATCTCGAAAGTGCGGTTTTTTATGCGCCAATTTCAAAGTTTTTCTTAAATAAAAAAAGTCGTATGTTTGAAATACTTTTTTTTGGGTTTTTTATGCGCCACCCTGTATACTTTGTATTCAATTTTTTAATGAATAAAAAAAGTCAATAGAAGTTTTCGATTAAATAAGAAAAATGCACTTTTGATTTTTTTTATTAACCAAAATCGATCGTTTTTTCTATAAAAAACAAGATGGCAAAGCGTGACATAAATTTTCTATCATAAAAATTATAACATAAGTAGATAAAAAAATTAAACTTCATTTTTTCGAGGCGTTTTTTAGCCATTTTGAGAGAGGATTTTTCCATTTGGTTTAGATTTTTATGTAGTCTTATGAAATTTTTCAAATGAATCGAGTATTTTAAACATTTAAAATTTAATAAAAAAGAGAACAAGTGACACCCTCTCTCTCTATATATGCAAAAACTTTATTCCACTGTGAGATCACAAACTCGCATTCTAAATAGCATAACTAATAAGTAAAATAGACCACAAACTTTGCATAAAAGTAACAACGGTATCGATGCTCAAACTTTGCAAAGTTATACAAGTAATAATTTTGTCACTGTTAAATATGCAAATTTTGAATACGATTTACAGGGTGCCCCCCCCCAATAAAAATAGAAATTTTGTGATTTTTATTAATTTTCTACGTGTTTAAAAAAGAAATTTGTTTCTATTAATAAGGGGATAGCCTTATGTTTTTTATAGAATTTTTTCTAGATGGGAAGAGCGATAACTCCTCCCTTGGCTACACCACTGGATTCACTTTAAGGATGCAAGGTATATCGCCGTGGTCACCATTAACACCTTGAACAATTAAATCACGCCTAAAATTCGCATATTTGTAGTCGGTGATAAAATTGTCACTTTAGAATCTCTGAGTTACGGTATCAATTAACAAAACCATAAACATTACAATATTAAAATTTAATTCAATGATAACGACCTTATAAAATACAATATAGACAACAATGAACATAATTTTAAACGATAAAACAATATGCTAATGGCCTAGAATATCAGATATCAAATCCTTGGAATTATTTTTAGCGTTTCGTTCAGCTTCAGCTTTCTTGGCTAGCCTGTTCACGTCATGGGTAAGAGAGCTCATAAGGCTGGAATTTTTGAAGCGCTCTGCTTCACGTAGAGCAAATCGTAGGGGTAGAAGAAATAGGTGTAGGCTATCTACCAATTGAAAACTATCCGTAAGAACCACGTTAAAACAAGGATTTGTATCTTTATTTTTTATTTCTTCCCTCCGCCCCCCCCCTCAGCTTACGATTTCCAACCCGCTTCACAATCTGCGACAATTCAAATTTCGTGTCATGCAATTTTTTCAAATTCTCTTGTTTCGCAGGGAAGCTCTCAGACGACATTGTTGGTGTTCTGGGTGTGTCTAGCCTAGCTCTCTTCATTGGGATCTCGATGATTTCACCTTCATCAATCAAGTCTATACTGGCAGAAGTCTTAAGTCCTGGGAGTTTGGCATTAAAACCATTCATTGCTTGCTTTTTCTTGCCTTTTTTATCCGGTTCTGGGGAAAATCTAGCAAAATCGTCTACAGTTTCATCAACACGCTCTGGTGTTATGAATCCATTTTGTACTACACCATGGGAAATTATAGTCATTTCATCATCCAGTGAAGAAATATCAGAGATATCGGAAGTGATGGAAGAAGTTTCTGACATGTCAGAGCTGTACATGGACATAGATCGTCTGCGGCGCCTCCAAGTTTCAAGTGCTGTTGGATCCAACGGTCCTTGCTTTCGGCGCCGGCGTTGAGATCTTTCGGCGGAAACTTGTTGCCGTTCTTGACGATCAGCTGGAGTTTTGGTAATATTTGGCAATGAGGAGTTGGCTTCACCAACCTGAAAAAATGGAATAAAATTTTGAGCAAATTATTGAAATTTTTTCTCAATAAAAATCAAAAAGCTCAAAACTTGATTTTGGTTTTCAAATCTCATTTTAAAGATAAAAATCATTTTTAACCAATTTTTCCAATTTCACAAATTGAGTTTGATCAATTTAAATATCGAAATCGATTGTTGAATTAATTTAGAGCTCTTCATTCGATCGAAAAATCGATCAATGATAATTTTTAGTTCAAAAATCGATTTTGGATCCATTTTCGAACCAATCATACTTCGTCAATAGTCATGTTCTTTTTGTCCAATTTAAAGGGATTGCCAAAAGCGTGTGGTCTTGCAGTCGAAGGTTCCAATTCACGCAATGGAGCAAATCCAATTCGACTCAAACTTTGCATATATGATTGATAGTCTCCCATGCTTCCGATAAGTTGATTATGGAGATCTTCTATAAAAAAATACAATTTTGGTATACAAATTTTTCATGCTGAAAAATTTAGACAAGCTAATTTTTTACACAGACCTGCATGTTGAAGTCTAATCTTCGTCCCCGGTTTTCCACCTTCCAACAACTGCATTTTTGAATTTTTCAACTGCATTTCCAAATTCAAACTCATCTTAGCCATCTGGCCCAACATATTGGGTCTTTCAATATCAAAGGCATTTAAAAATTGCATCGATGGTGGTGGTTTCATTTTTGGGTCCATTATTGAAATTTTGTAGTCTTTGAATCTCTCTTCATAAACATGCGCATATTTGGACATTGCTTGAGTTATGGCCAAGGGTTGATATTTGCCTTTCTTTTCACTCTTTATTCTACGCGTAGACTTTTTCACGGGGACCTTAAAATTAGAATTTAGAATGATTAAAGTGGTTAAAATGATATTTTAGCCAATTTAGCTTAAAAACAAAAATCGCCTAAAAGTGCGCCAAATTTGAAATTCCCATACCAAATTTCTAATCCGATCAGCTTCTCCCTTTAGTACATCTTGTATAGCTCTGGCCACAGCGGCACAAGCTCCATCAAATTCCTCTTTTCCAATATATTTTATTTTCGTTAGATGGGTGATCACTTGTTGAGAATATACTTGATCTTTTACAGGGTCATCAATAATAGGATGGCTAATGTTGAGCTTTTTCAAATGCTTTTTGAGAGCCTAAGAATTAGAATGTGTGAAAATTGCAAAAACCATATTAAAAATTTTTTGAAAAAAATCGGATCAAAAATTATTTCTTGAGCTTAAAATTGAGCCAAAAATCGAATGTAGAGTTATAAATGAAACAAACAATTCTTCACGTAAAATCAGGGATACCAGATTTTAAAATTCGCAAAATTAATCGAGTTCAAGTTAAACCGTAAAAGTAACGAATTTTCAAAAAGTTTCTTCGCAAACCCACTGCTAAAAATTTTCAGCAGGAGGTTTATGAATAAACTTTTTGAAAATTCGTTACTTTTACGGTCCAACTTGAAATCAATTTTAATTATGCGAATTTCAAAATCTAGCACAGCCCAAAATATGATAAAGCTTAATTTTCGATATGAGTAAAATTTGAAAGATTTTTACCAAAAATTTTAAATTAACCCAAAATCGTTTTTCAAATTTCAAAAAAATTTTCAACTCACAGAAATATAATAGGGAGGTACTGTATTAAAATAATGTGCCATTTTTGTTCTCCAAATTTCGCTTCTAATCCGTTTGTCTTTACTCTCTTCAAGAATACTCATCAGCATGGGATAATTATAAGGCAATATCACTAGAGTCACACTTTGCATATTTGAAGATACTTTGAGGTAGCCAAATGGATGCCCCAATCCACCTGTGGTATTTGATTGCTTCGATGAATTTGACACAAAAACCTAGAAAATTAGGCTATCAAAAATGGTATATCAATTTCCTTAAAAATTAGTTTTATGCTTTATAAATTTTTTCTCCAAAAATATTTTTTTAAAACATTTTTAGAGCCCAAAAATGAGTACAGTCGAGCCTAATATAATGGAACCCTCTCTAATTCGATATAGTGGCACCTCACTGTAATTCAAGTGTAACAAAATTCGCATATTCGAGGAACCTCGATATAGTGGTACTCCTCCTCCAAATTCAATATAGAGGGACCCCCAGGGGGTGCCATTATATCGATACTCGACTGTATCCAGTTTTTAAAGGATCTGTTCGAGCGGAAATTTTATCTCGAAACCGTTAGCGATTCAGGACATGCCGTAAAAACAAAAAAAGCTCCATTTTTTATAAACTTTCCGAATATCAACAAAAGATGCAACTTTTTCCGCTAGGACTGGTCCTTTAAAGCACAATAATGAAATATAAAAATGAAATTTTCACTACCTGCCAACACAAATTTGGCTGCTTCCGCTCCAAAATATATTGAGTCAATGCACAATATTCCAATTCATATTTATCAAAAGGAAATTCGGTGTTGATAATCGGTTCAGTTTGTTCGCATTTGAATAAAACAATAGGATGGGCTCTTCTTGGAGGAAGTGCAGTTCTAAAATTTGCATAAAATTAGCTTTAAAATAGAAAAAATCAAATTTGTAAAATTTTGTACAAATTGATTTTAAGCTAAAAAAGATCAGGTTGATTTTAGACATCAAAATTGGTCTAAAGTATGGACATATATTTTTATACAAGGTAAATTTTTGAGTAAAAACTTGATTTTAAATACCATATCATTAATTCTTACGCATTGCTATCCGGCCAAAACGCTTCAGGAATCGGCCAAAAACCCGTAGATGACGAGGAAACAAATTTATTTGCCCGTAATACCATCACTAGCTGGCTTCTCCATGCACTTTCAGGAAATTGAATCTGGCGCGATTTGATGACATCACTTTCGGATTCACCATTTGTGATCACGCCATTTTGTACAGGCAAGGGATCCGGTCCATATTTTTCCAACTTGATTAACACTCCGTTCATTTGAATCTTTTGAACAATCATTTCCACACAAGCACTCAACATTTTATGACTCCATTAACTTTTTCTAGCTGGATTTTCTTTTTATTAATTTTTTGTTTTAAACTCGGTTTTTAATTTTTAAAGAAAATTTGGCACCAAAAATCGATTTTTAGACACAACGCCTTCAAAAATGAGTCCAATATAAATTTTTTATAACAAAAGAGGCTTCTAAAGACAAAAATCGATTTTCAGATAAAATTTGGCTTCAAAATTGACATATAAAAAATTCATTTTTAGAATTAAAAATTGAATTTGAAAAAATCAAATTAATTTTAAACGTCCCACCTCCAGTCACATTGCACATCTCTTCCACTCTGCTCGGATCAGGTGGTATCGAAAATGGCGTTTTTAACTTTGGAGTTTGGCCACCAGGCAACCTTAATACAATCGAAAATAGCCTCTGGTCCCAACGAAATGGCTCTTCAGTTAACTCATTTCCCACTGAAGTCGGCTTGGAAAATTTAATTTCATCGACAGCACCAAAAGTTGGATCACTTAATGAAGACCCGTCTGTGATAGCAACAAAAACAACCGGATCAGTATAGGTTGGATTCCTTCCAAAGCCATAGTTCTCGAGGCCAATTTGCATGCGATTTAGATTAATAAAGCGCAAAGCGGCGCCGAATGCAGGGCCAAATGTAGTGATACCATTGGCTTTTAGATTTTTTAACTGCTCATTAAAAATGGTTACTCCTTCTTTCCAGCCAACCTGTATTTAAACCTTTAATCTTAATTTTTTAATTTTTCAACTTTTAAGCTTTGACCGATTCGCTACCTATATTTTTTTTAAAAATTCAATAAAAAAAATTTTCTATTACTATGATAATATTTTATTGCCTGCATTTTTCTATTTTCTCGTCGTTTTTTACGGTCTAGACGTTTTTTTCACAGCATATTTTATTCAAATTTTTTTTTAAATTCTCAAAATAGAAAAAAATCAGACAATCTCTTTAATAATCGCTTTTGCTCACAAGCCTAAATGACTTCTTTCTTATAAATCGATGTTAATTAAAACCAACATAACAAGAATAAGAACTATAAAATATGTAGGCAAATTTTGTTTGCTTGTTATACATAAATCAACAAAAGAATTTAGCACAACATATCATCAATAGTGGTCTAGGATGACATGTGTTAACAACGATGTAAATTGGAGCCCTATGAAAAATCATCTAAAAAATAGAATACTATTTTTATTACTATACACTCGCCTATACCCCTTTACATTATACACCCTTCTTTGTTTTTTCTGCGCGTTAGACCATTTAATTTAANTTTTATTACTATACACTCGCCTATACCCCTTTACATTATACACCCTTCTTTGTTTTTTCTGCGCGTTAGACCATTTAATTTAAATCTTCACCAGAGCTGTCCAAAAATGCACTGCCGTATAATACTTCAGCTTTCTTAAAGTTCACCAAAGGTGAAAGTACTGTAAAAGTGTACTTTGTGTACAAAAGCATGAAAAGTTATGGTAATGACTAGTGTTAGATTCCGTTACCGTAGACAATAAAAATGTACTGCCATTTAGTTCACCTATAGTAGTCACCGCCGTATCTCGGTCATTTTAACTCCATTTGGGCTGATTTTTATCTCGTTGAATTCC
Source organism: Acrobeloides nanus (assembly GCA_900406225.1). Lineage (NCBI taxonomy): Eukaryota > Metazoa > Nematoda > Chromadorea > Rhabditida > Cephalobidae > Acrobeloides > Acrobeloides nanus. Next base: position 27,869 of record OZJO01028627.1, on the reverse strand, counting down.
TAAGATCACGACGAACAACTATGTAGAACATTACATTTTGTGAAAAAATTACTGTGTGGAAATTTTCCCATAAAATCAGTATGGTTTTAGTGAATTACGTAACGGTGAACTTTTGAAAGTACGGTTTCGGTGAACTACGTTTTTACCGTATTTTCATTAAATACGTACACTTTTAATTTTTTTAGCCCTCGAGTCATTACCATCACTTTTCATCCTTTTTACACAAAGTACACTTTTACCATACTAGAAGAAATATTTTTTGCCGTATTTGCAGAATTTGAACATAGCAACTACGTTTTTGGACAGCCCTGATATTCACTTCAACAACCTAACATAGACTGGAGCTTACAATAACAACTCATAAAAAACACGCCCCCCAAATATAATACAACCAGAACAACAATCGTTGAACAATTGAAATTTTGAAAACATAATTGAAAATAATCTCTTCAAATTTTTCAAAAAAGATTGTCTTTAAAATTTCCAATCGATTTTTTATATCTCGCGATAGCCACAAAGAGAACGNTGAACAATTGAAATTTTGAAAACATAATTGAAAATAATCTCTTCAAATTTTTCAAAAAAGATTGTCTTTAAAATTTCCAATCGATTTTTTATATCTCGCGATAGCCACAAAGAGAACGCATCGCATCGATGATTCCAACTCATTCAATAAAAATCTATCTCCATTTTTTTACATCATACATTCACACTTCAAGGCATTTTTACATAAAGACATCAAAAAGTAGCTTAAGGTTTTTAGAAGATTATCTATGTAAACAAGGATTTTTAATATTTTTTAAAACTAAAAATCGATCATGAAGAAGAGGGTTTCATTCAATACAAAAGTTTATTATTTCACATAAACAAGATCATAAAATACATGTTATGTAATAAAAATGAAACCCTCCCCTTATTTTATTATACAGTGGATTCTCGATAGTACGGTCCCCAAAAATCAAAATTTTTTGGGGGACCATACTATAGAGAATCCATTGTACAAAAAACTTCAAGACAATCAATCATGGCATTTTTTCAAGCACGTGGATGAATCTTCGCGCGAAATCTATAGATCGATCATTCTGTCACGAAGAGTATCAAATGAGAAATTTTTTTGATAAAATTTAAACAGAAAAAGGGGTGTTAAGATGAAGTCGAGTTAAAAAATTTTTATTTTCAGCTTAAAAATTGAGCAAAAATTATTTTATAAATTTAATTGAGTCCTAGTTTTTTAAAGTTAAAGATGGATCCAAATTCGTCTCATACAGAAGGGGGTAAAAGTTGTGAAATAAGGGTCAACAGTTCTGACTATTCTCCAATCAAAATTTTTTTAGTATTTTCGACTGGAAACGGTTTTCGCCCAGATTCATCAAAAAACACGTTATTAAAATATTTTGGGTTTGGTCAGAACTTTTGCCCTGTAGAGATGCAATTAATTTTATATGTAGGTGCAATTAATTTTATGTAAATTTTTAATTTTTGTAAAAAAAGATTTTAATAATTTTAGAATCCGTTTTTGTTTTAAAAAATCCATTTGGTTTTGAAAAGTGTTTGAAAAATCCAAATTCGATCATAGAAAACCAATTTTAGAAAATACAAATGAGAAAGGCCCCATTTTTGAGATAAAATCGAATTTAAAAAAGCAATTTTATGACTAAAAATGAGATAAAAAAATCGGTACTTTTCGGATTTAGCGGACTCAAAGTAAAGGATTATATGAAATTATCGAAGAAAAAGAATTTTTGTAGAAAAAGACTTTTAGCTGAATTTTTAAATTCCTTTTTTCAAAAGGAAAAAAATTTTTCAANTTAGCGGACTCAAAGTAAAGGATTATATGAAATTATCGAAGAAAAAGAATTTTTGTAGAAAAAGACTTTTAGCTGAATTTTTAAATTCCTTTTTTCAAAAGGAAAAAAATTTTTCAACAACTCCATATCAACACCTTGTCAGCCCAAAGTTTTTGACCCCTTGAAAAAATAAACTTTTTTCTGCAGCCGGGCAAGCGGCTTGCCTCTGAATTATGCCATGGTGCTCCACTTTTGTTTCCTTGAAGAGCCATGTTCGCCGTCCTCGGCCAGCAAAAGTTCACTGTCACGAGTGTTGACGTGTCTGGCGTCTCTTCTAGAGAAGCAAACAAGCCACCTTATTTTGATGTCTGTATGTGTAAAATGCGTTGTGTGTATATGTGTTATTTGCGTATCTCGTTTTCTCTTCCTAAAGTGTCGTCGGAACCATCGGTGCGATACTCTGGAGCCTACCGCACCTTGACGTTATTCGGATATTCATCAAACGTCATCAACATATAACGATCTCGTTGCTGGTCTCTACTTTGTCGAATTGTAAGTTGCTGAAAATTTTGAAATTGTTGGAGAAATGGATTTTTGAGTGTTTTATAATTTTTTGGATTTCCTTCTAAAACTCTTAACTTCAAAAATGCTTAAAAATAAGGAAAATTTAAAGAAAAAACTTTAAAACCTTCAAAAATTCTTCTATAGTTTTACGCGCAAAATCCAATACAGTCGTTCCCATGTAAGTCTTCATTGCCATAGAGGCGCTTGTGTCGACCAGAAAGACGATAATAGTCATTTTTCATTAGGATCCACAAAATACTTTTCGGCAAACTAAAAATTCTGACCTCAACTCGTGCAATCTTTCCTTTAAAAATTCAACTGAGTTTTGACCAAAACGTGCAAAAAATCATCTCTTTTCAATGCAATAAAATTTGCGCAAAAATTCTTTCAATTATGTTGATCAACCAATCGATAAAAGCGCGATGAGGTCAAATTTTTAGAAAAATTGCACGCGTTTAAAAAATCTAGGCTTAGCACACGATCTTTGGACGGCACTCAGACCGACTAAACCCAAGAAGACGAGCTGTCTCCTTTTATTTGCGCGCTTCGCTCCGCCCGTGCCTTGTCATTGGTTTTTTTAAAATTGGCGCGAATTGCACATCAAAGGAAATCGTTTTACCGTTCAGACAAAATGAAAAATTGGCTTTCAGCCAAAAGTTTTTTTGTTGATGTATAAGAAATAAACTTTGAAAAGGTTCAAGCAAATTTTTACCGAGATTTAAAAAATTTTTCAACAAAAAAATCCATCTGAGAATTTAAAGAATGAAAACTTTTTTATTCTAATTGAGTCGATCATTTTTCATACGCGAATTCTTTTTGTGCGAAACATGAAAAAAGAAATTCATCAATTTTTCTGATGAATCATCCAATGAGGGTACTAGAGCTTTTGGCAACGCCAAAGTTTAAAAAAAAGTCGCGTTGCCAAAAGCTCTAGTACCTCAATGGGTCGTTTCAATAAGATTTTTATTGAATCAAAGAGAGTGTATGGCCGTGATCGACTTCTAAGGGTTTTTTAGGGTCGTCAATAATGCGCACTAATTGTCTTGACAGCATTTTCGAGAGCACCAATGTGCATCAACTACTTTTCGGCACTAGGACAACCGTCACTTAGGTCATTCGTCACGGTCATCTGTCACCGATCAATATCTCGATCGGTAAATTTTTTCAAAAAAGTGGTCAAAGAAAAAAAGATTTTTTGTACTAAAAACTCACTCTTTTGTACTAGAAACTCACTCTTTTGTACTAGAAACTCACTTTTTTGTACTAACTATTTTTTGTACGTACATATAAAAATAGAAAAAATGTACATACAAAAAATAGTACAAAAAAGTGAGTTTTTTAGTACAAAAAATGTTTATCTAAGAAAAAATGTTCAGAATTTAATGCTCTATAATTTTTGTTTTGATGATATTTTATGAATTTTTATATTTCTCAATAAAATTGTGTTTATTAAAACGATTGGTAGAACAACGAGAGAGAGATTTGAGTGTAGTTAAATCAGACAACCATTCTTTGAAATTGTATGCTCCTCGATCAATAATTTGTTTTCCGTTGTTCTACCAATCGTTTCAATAAACACGATTTTATTGAAATTCAGGCAACTTTTTATTGCAATTGTATATGAGCGCACTAATTGCAAAATTATTTGAACCATCTCAAACGAAAGATTTGGCACTGAGACATTAATTCCGCTAAATTTAATTCCTGGACGGTTGATATATAGTCTTTTTTCCGTCAAAGATTTTTTTCTTCTATAAAATTTTTCCGATTGAATCAGGAATTAAAATAAGAATTGTTTATTGAAACGAAAAAAATTTAAATTCTTTGAAAGAATTTTGGCAGGCACAAAATTGCAAACGAAAAAAACAAAATTGCAAACGCAATGCAAAAAAGGTCTTTTCACTAAGTTTTTGCTCTTCGATAAGTTCGCCAGAAATCATTTCTTTGTTGTCTGGCTTTCTGGCGAACTTATCGAAGAGCAAAAACTTAGTGAAAAGACCTTTTTGCATTGCGTTTGCAATTTTGTGCCTGCCAGAATTTTTTAATCTCTGAATACGAACTACAAACTATATTAGAATTTTTGAATTTCTCTCAAAGAATTTAAATTTTTTTCGTTTCAATAAACAATTCTTATTTTAATTCCTGATTCAATCGGAAAAATTTTATANGATGAAGATAAATCCGATTAAGATGAAACTTTTGGAATAAATAGATCTTGAAAAGTTATAAAGGGTCTCTGAAGACGACTTTTTTCGAAAACTCAACCCTTAAGAGATACCGTCAGCTAAAGTTGACTTCATTTTCAGGCAAATGGTAGAAAAACATGGTTCATCAACTTTAGCTGACGGTATCTCTTAAGGGTTGAGTTTTCGAAAAAAAAGTCGTCTTCAGAGACCCTTTATAACTTTTCAAGATCTATTTATTCCAAACGTTTCATCTTAATCGGATTTATCTTCATCGAGATATGGCATCTTGAAAATGTCGATTTTACACTAAAATCAAGGTTTGGTGCAAAGGCTTTTGCCCGCTACTGTATACATTTCGAAAGTGATTTGAACCCCTGGTAATATTCGAAAGTTAACATTTCGGAAGTACAGTGAAACCTCGTACAGTATACCTTATACATTTTGAAGTTTTCGTTTCGATAATTAGTTTTTTTTGAAAAATCAGATAGCCACTTTCGAAATGTATATCAACTTCCTGGGGCCTATACAAATGAAAAATGTTCTTCAAATATGTCTCGAAAGGATTTTTCACTTTTCACTCGTCATTTTTCAGTTTTGAATGGATTTTTCATTTTTCAACTTCCTTTTTTATTTTTCACTTTTTTTGAAATATCGATTTTGACTTTTCAAAAAAAGTGAAAAATGAAAAAGGAAGTTGAAAAGTCCATTCAAAGCTGAAAAATGACGAGTGAAAAGTGAAAAAATCCTTTCGAGACACATTTGAAGAACATTTTTCATTTTCCACTTTTCATTTTTCACGTATTTTTAGTGCGCTCGAAAACGCTATCGAGACAATTAGTGCGCATTATTGGCAACCCTAACAAACCCTTAGAAGTCGATTACGGCCATACACTCCCAAAAATATTTGAGGTCAGAATTTTTTTGCAATTTGCGAGGTTGAATATAACGGCACTAGGCCCCACGTTTACCTGCCTTTGGTTACCGACCGTCAGGGTCTCCTTTGACTAAATGAGCTTTTAATCATTTTATCCCAAAAAATAATCATTTGTTGGTAAGTTTTTAAGCATGAAAAAAACATAAATTATGCTACATAATATACTTTTTTCACATATCAATTTACAAGGGCGTAATTTTTGGGCCAGCTTGGGAGGGGAACACCTTTGGCGACTTTTTTGGTAATTTTTTATCTTTGGAATATTGCTTCCTAAGCAAAAACAGCGCCACAGGCAAAAATTTTTTTGCAAATGCTGGTTTCTAAGCTGAAAATACTTAGAAGATTTCGATTTTTGATGAAAAATTGGTAAACTTGTTGAAAAAATAGGGAATTTTGATGAAAAAAACACATTTGCGACATCATGTGCTAATATAAACTCTCAAGTTGAGAGTTCTAATTCAATTTCGCAAATTGCGATGTTCAATCCAAACTTGCAAAATATAAAATATGAGGTCTAATTTAACCTCGATTTACTAGGTCTAATTTAACCTCGCAATTTTAAAATTTTTCCCAATTTTGCAAGGTTCTCCTAAGTTTCGCCCATTTAGGCTGCGGGGTCAATATCTCGACCAGCTATTCGCGATGTTAAATGCGGTGTTAAATGTCTCGACCTACAAATAAGTCGAGATGTTAAATGTCTCGACCAAGTCGAGATGTTAAATGTCTCGAATTCGAGACGAATTATAACTAAATCGAGATGTTAAATGTCTCGAATTGATTTAACATCGCGAATAGCTGGTCGAGATATTTACCCCGCAGCCTTACGACTTTGGTTGTTGGGATAATTCTGCTTTAACATTTACTTTATGAAAAACTTTCGTATTTTTAAAACTTTTGTATTTAAAAATTATGCCAGTTTTTCAATAACTTTCTTTCAGGGGTATTAAATCTATTTTATGCAACATCTATATTTTTAAGTCTACAATTTCTGCTTCTGTATTATGATGCCAGGAACACCACAACAAGGTCTGGTTGCTCAACCTACTTTCCCGAATGATCGTCGAACTACCTACGAAATTGAAGATGACGATAATAGAAAAGTCTCACTTCCAGATGTTCCCGACAGATGTGGACCACCTTCAATCAGTTTGGCACAGCTTTTGGACTTTGCCATTCAACACACTTATCATGAGCTCACTGTTCTTACCGAATTGTTACCCAAGAAAAATGACGCCGCTAAGAAAATCAGCATTGTGCAATTTGCTCATTCGACAAGATTGAAATTTGTGAAACTTTTAGCAATAGTAAAATGGGTGAAGATGTCGAAAAAGTTTGATGCGTTACCGAAAATTTGCTACTTTTTGGATCAACAAGCAATGTATTTTATTGACACGGCAGATAAATTGGTGCAATTAGCTAGAGAGGAGTTAGTGGGCGCAAGATTGCCTACATTTCAAGTTCCTTCAGCGGTGGATGTGTTGACATTGGGAACCTTTCCTAGACTTCCGTTATGTATTAAGGTATTGAGTTGTTCCAAAAGTTTTTACACTTCACTTGTTTTAATTGAAAAAAGTGAAGTGTAAAAACTTTTGGAAAAATATATAGGAATGAAAAATTCTCAGGATGAAGTTTACCCTTTTAAGGAGCGATTTATACCCGAGAAGAAGCTAACTGAAAGAGAGCAAGCTAGAACCCTTAGAAGATTGAACCAGGTTATACAAAACCGAATGTGTCTTGCTTCGAGCAAACTTTCACCTCGTATTACTGATATTGTTATAAAAAATGGCATGGTACGTAATATGCGAATTTTTATATACCTGCCATTTTTCAGGTCATTTTAACTGTCCCTGGTGAATTTGAAGCGAGTTTGACTTTGCTTGGAGAAAGCACCAGTATAAATTGGACTTTGCTGAATATTCGAATTTTGGTTGAAGATCATGAAATTGGCCAAGGAACTAAATTGGTTCACCCGCTTCAACTGAACCTTTTGCATAATTTAATTCAATCAAGGATCGAAGCAAAATCAAATATTGATGTGAGTGACACAAAAAATCGATTCTTAAATTTTTATCAATTAAATATTCGAAAATTTTTTGCACTTATATAAAAAGTTGTGTCGATATGGTTCTCGCATTAAAAATTATTTAAAAGTGATGTTTAGTTTAAAATGGGTCTAAAATATTTTTTAATTCGTAAAGGAGTAAAAATTTATTTTTTGCTAATGGATTAAACTTTTATACACAGCTTTGGATCAAAACATCTTTTTGAGCTAAAATTGAGTGTAAAATCATTTTTCACATTTTAAGGCAATAAATGAAGTCTATACAATCCTCCATTCATTCGCTCAAAGCCTCCAAGTTGATGTTCTTTATTGCCAAACGCTCAAGTTGATTCAACAAATCTCACCGAATTTCTTGAAGATTGAAAGATATGATCAGAAAACTCCTGAACTTGTGATTAGCTATTGGTTGACAAAATCCGCAAAAAGGTAGGATCATGGAAAATGAGTGAACCAAAAAATTTTGTATCTAAAAATTAGTTGGCTTTTTAAAGCTCAAATTTTTTTGTTATTTAATTTTTTATGACTGGAGAAAATGGAAACCATTTTTCCATATTTTTTTTACTCAATTTTTGTACACTTATTACTATCCATCATTTTTTCAGGCTGATGTCACATTACCGGATTCATATTTATGGCGATAAAGAGAACCCAAACACAGGACTTCGTATTCGGCATTATCCATACTCACAGAGATTGCCGGAATTGGATGATAGGACTGGGTAGGGTTGTATTAAATGTACTGTAATCCATTTTAGCCGCCTTTCAATGAACAAGCTCTTATCCGAAACTATCGCTATACGCTGTGAGGAACGTTTATTAAGAATTCGAAAACTCCTAGAACTCATCAATTGGAGACCGGGTTCAACAGTTGAATTGTCTGGCGACACTTTCTTGTCCTTAAAATTTCCTCTATTCTTGGAAAACCAACTCGAGGAAGTCCACAAGGATGAATATCTTCATGTGTCTATAAGCTCATTTTTTGGGACGGTGGTATGTCAAGTAAAAGCATTGGGTAAGTCATAGACCGTGCGTCATTAATTAATCATTTTTCAGGATCTCGTCCGGAAATTTTGGAATTGGAAAAGCAGCTGTTTGAAGGTGCACCGATTGAAGACATTCAAAAAACTATTGCACGAATTAGGTCAGTAATGAAAGAAAATCAGTGGTTTAAAAATTATGTGAAAAATTGTACTTATATTTCTAAAAAAGAGTTCTTTGCATGCCCTACTCTATAGGTCTCATGTTTTATTTGTGTGTTTGATTAATTGTTAGTGTTTATAAAAATGTATACTTATGTTACGCTTTTATGTGTATGTTAATACTTGTTTTTTGTGACGATGCTATTAACGGAAGCACTGGGCTCTGATGATTCAAAGCAAGAATGTCTGTACTGAGTCTCTTTCAGATAGTATAGATTCAGTTGCGGCGTTATGTGTGGGGCTATAACACCTAAACCAAAGACATCGATGAAATGCCTATGAAGAATCGATGAAAGAATATCTATTAAACTTTGAAGTCATTCCCAAAAAAGAACCATACTTTGATAATTTTTATTAAACGAATTCAACGAACCCTTAGAGAATTAAATTTTATCGAATGTTTGTTTTATTATGAACTGTGTTTGTTATATTAGTTTGTCTTTGTCATATTTAAATGTTTTGTTATATAATAAGCTGCTTATTAGTTTTATTATCAAGCGCATAGCTGCATAACGGTTGCTATCAGAGAATCCGGATAAAAGCATCTTCGAAGTGCCAAGAATGTAGGCAATTTCCCTATGAAAATAATTTTTATAGACAAATTTGCTATGACTAAGCCATAGGTAAAAAATCATGAACCACAGTGAATTTGTCTATATTTTGTCTAAATTAGGACGTTATACGCTTCGAAAATGCTTTTTTCGTATTCCTCGCCTAAAAGATTCCTGCTCCAGAGGAGTTATTTTTTGAAAAGAGCTTTTAAAAATTTATATCCATGATTTTGGATCCTCTATTCCAAAATAGTACCAAAAAAATTAGTTTTGACAAAAAAATTCGCTAAAATAAAAAAAGTTAAAAATCCTGGATCGCTATTAACGACCCAATCTCGCAAAATTGTGAAAACTCAATGTAGAACTTATCAAATTTGAAATTTGTCGTCAGCGAGATTGAATTTAACTCGAAAAATCTTAAAACAACGAAAAAATATAATTGGAGGACCTTATGTTAAAAAATAATCTCACAAACTTCAACTTTTTACGACCTAATAGGCAAAACTATGATTAAGCGAGATAATGCAAAATAGTGTGCTATATTGTATAGAGGTGGGAGCAAAAGTTATCGGACAAATTACAAAAGCCACAGGACAAGGAACCAAAAGTCATGGACAAATGCCAATAGTTGGGGACACGTGACCAAAAATTCAAGAAAAACCAATTTTTACCATCAAAACTCAAAATTTGGCAATGTTTTTTAATGCAAAAATTTCAGAATCCTCATAATGATCAACCGATATAATGAAGCCGTTTCTGGCCTACAAGTCCGGCATATTGCCGATGCACAAATGGTGCCGCATTTATCACAATTAAAAAATCTACCTGTAGATCGCATTTGTCTACAGTTTACAAAAGAAGAGCAATATTATTTGGTAAACGATCAAAACTCCATCTTTTTATAAGATTAAATTTAGATAGTAACATTCCAAAGTGATGAAGAAATTGGAGTACACGTTGGATTTTATTTAATATCAAATGTACATGGAAAATCCAATATGCAAAAATTAGATCCGGATGATATAGCAAAGTTGACATCTATACCATCTTTTGATGTAGCTACAAAAGTGGAGCCAACGGAAAAGATGGACGTGGATATAGCACAGCCAGAAAAAGTATGCTCCGAATTATTTTTTTATCAATCAAAAAATTTAGCATCGTAAATGGATCGGCGGATATAAGCGCCTTCAAGCTGCCATAGCATGTGTCGATGATAGACTATCATTTATGAGAATATGTGATGAGCTTGAGAAACGTGGTGTTCGTTATGAACCTCTGATGACTGAGCCAGTAGTTGGTGGGCTAGTACTTAAAATTTCTAGGTATATCATAAAGTTGAAAGCTTTCAAAAATAAAATTTGTAGCTTTGCCGATAACCCTACTATATCACAAATAGATGCGGATGATTTCTTTGACAATCTTGTAAATTGTTGCCTTCGATTGAATGCCATAAGAGGTCTAGTATGGCCATTTGAGTGTACGATGAAAAATAGCCCAGTGATGCCGGATTTCAACTCAAATTTGCCGACATTGAATTCAGGAAGTGATGAGAGACGAGTATGTTTAATGCTTTTTCAGAATCCGAGGGAATTTTTTAGAGAAAAAATCTGAAAGGTACTTGGGTGCGACGGCGGGGATTTTTTGAGCCTAAAAAATCGGGGTTACAGCGGATTTTGGCCAATTTATGCTGCTTTTGTGGCCCCACCAATTAAAAAAATCATATCAAAAACGGATTAACTCTCAGAGATATCCTCCAAAAACGAGTGTAAAATCAACAAATAGTGGGCACCCTGTATTTTCCTTTTCATTACAGTACCGTATTCATGATTTTTTTTTATGGGGGGTACAAGATCCCGACCATAGTTGTCCATGTTGTGACATTTTTGATCAAAAACATAAGGGAGATCCTTTGGATTTTTTAAACTTTTTTTGGCCCTTGGGGGGGGAGGTACATGTACCCCCTTACTGTTTCATTTCTAGTATCAAAAAATAACTAGTAAATGAAAAATACGTCGATCCTATTTCTGAAACTTTTGCCCTCCCCTTAATAAGCCTATATCTATAACGTTCATATATACTAATTTTTAGACGATAACCTTTGTCCAAGATATAGGTGGTCCCGGAAACCAATCAATAAGTGAAAATGTATCTTCAAACGTCATCGATCGGATGTCGATTTATTGCAATATTTATGCACCAGTTAAAAGATTTTCTTATGTCTATGAGAGCTATTTCAAACAATTTTGCAATGTGAGACATAGAGATCACACAGGGGCAAGCTTTCGTATACGAAGGATGTAGTAGTATCCACCAAAAAAATATGTTATCAGGTTGTTCCAAAAGCTCGCGGACTTCACTTTTCACTTCTCATCTTCGAAGATTCAAACGGGATGCGAAAGACCTTGCCCATGTGTGATAGAAATGTTTGCAGAAATGCATAGCTTATATGACATTTAGATCCAAGCCTATACCTATCACAAGATTGTGATTGCCTATGGGGATAATCGAGATCAAATTTTGGTGCTTTCATGGAAGCCTGCAATAAATCAATTCAAAGTCAACTTTGGGCAATATTTGCCAAAACATATAGCCAATCGTGAAACCTTTTCAGCAAAACCAGATAGGATACATAAGTAAGGAGAGTTGGACTGGTTTTTTATATCCTATCATTTAGACAATGGAACCCGCATATAATGGTCTCAAATATCCTCAACGAAAAATTCAACAAAGACCGTGACCTGGTCTATTTAGTTAACTATGCCATACACACTCATAAAGTTTTAGCAGCTCTATATAACTTCTCAAAAATGAAGCTTCGCTCTTTAAAAAGCTACTCACAAATCATGGCAGCTGATGCAACTTTCCCAGCTGAACTACAAGTAAATCTCCATATCTCATCCCAAATCAACACAATTTAGGTTTTCGAATCACCTCTTGATGAAAACACGATTCGACTGGTCTACGGACCAGTGCATTTAGAATTTTTATTATTACAAGACAATCGTTGTGCCATAAGAGATAGCTCTCCAAAAGCTCCTATGGCATTTGGGCTGGAAGCTTTTTGGAAGAAACATTATGGTGGTGAATTGCCTAGGTTCAAAAAGCCGGCACCTTCAACATCAGCTTTTGGTTCAATAGGTGGACCGATAACACCACAAACGACTGATATTACAGCAAATTCGCCTTATACAATGCCGCATTCGTTACCGCAACAAGTAGGAATTTAAAATTTTTTATCATTAGATAGTGGGCCAGTCCTCGCCTCAGAAAGCAGCTGCACGCAGCTGCTGCGTGGATCAAACAGCAGCTGTTTGGTCCGTGCAGCGCGCTGCGGCGCAGCTGCTGTTTGATCTACGCAGCAGCTGATTGGGCCACGCAGCAGCTGCGCCGCAGTGTGCAGCAGCTGTTTAGTCACCAGCAGCTGCGTGCAGCTGCTATCTGAGGCAAGGACTGGCCCAGAGTTTTTTTATATAAGATCGAAATCTTATATAAAACGTGTAATGTGTGTCTGTGGCACTCTGAGTACGAGGCCGAACGCCAAGAGATCGGTCTCCAGTTTATTTTCTTTATTAATCAAGCCCTCTTTAGAAAAATCCTTCGCCAATGAATCCATCATCACGCATGTCTCTATCTGTCCCACCTCCAGCTTCAGCCATAGAGGACGATATGAATCGAGCTGGTTCATCAATGAGTGTCGATCGGATGCCCTCCACAAAAGACGTCTTAGTCCTCGATTCTGCAACCCTAGAACGTGCTATGGCACCACCTGATGGTATCTCCTTATTTCACATTTTATACCACAATTTTAGACCCTTTTGCAATGTCTCCCCTCGAAGCATATCTATTTGCAATTTCTTACATTCAAAGAACTGGAAAAGCGTTAGAAACTTATCGCAGAAATGCCGGTCCAGCTCAACTTCCTATCACAGAACTTCATGCCGGGTTAAGCTCTTTAGTCATAGTTGTACCAGGGGCACAACATCCGAGTCTCAAAGCTGCAAATCTGGATCCATGGATCGTCAAATTAAGTCTATTTATGTGTCCTCAAACGTTTCAATTAAAAGCTAGATTGAGTTTTTGTAAGTGTTTTTTAAAATTGATTCGAACCTACCTAATTCCATTGTCAAAGAGATTGACTTGTGCGGGATCAGAGAGATCATTCCAAGTTTTGGAATGATCTTCCCTTCCTCTCTAACGAGGGAGCGTGAAAATCGTCAGATGTCAACCCTTCTCATTTTTCTTGACTTTCTTTCAAAAAAGTTTTTAGCGGGAACAACTGTCCCATCAGAAAATGACATAAGAATCGCAGAAAAATATTTTGAAGATTGTATTGCTAGGCTTTGCAATGAATTGGCAGTAATTGCATTTATGACAGCCTGTAGACTGGATGGTCCAGGAGTTTTTGAATCCCTCGCACAAATTATGAAATTCCAGATGGTAGTCAAATTTTTTCACAAAAATACATTTTTTGAGTTGTAGGAGCCCGATTTACAATACCATTGGAAGATAAATCTACAACTTGTAGTTTCAAATAAAGATACAACTCCCACTTCAGCACAAAGAAAGTTTGACAGCAGTATTATATTGAATGAAGCGTGTACAAATGCTTTGATTACTATATGCATCCGACCTCAACGTCTTGTTGGCCCCGAAAAATGTACTGAGCAAAGGATTTTCCAATTAGTTTATAGCGTTGTAAAGTATGTCCTCCCGCCTGGTCAGAGCCGTCATTCATAATATTTTTAGCAATGAACTAAAAGTGCGAAGTCCTGTCTCTGATGAAGAAAAAGCCCTTAACGAAATCCTCAATGATCAATCCAGAAGATCCCAACAAGTCAACAACGAATGCTGCATTTGGCCATGTCTCCGAAGTGTGCTCGAACGGTTCCATTCAAGCAGTATTGGCTCAACTGGTGGTATATCATCATCATCAATCTTGCCAATTTCACATTCACAACAACCGAGTAGTGTGGGGACACTAGGTAGCGTCGGACCGTTGTCGAATGTTGGACCCGGGTCAAATCAACCCAGGTAGAAGAAAATTTTGTGTTAATATGATTGTGTATGGAATTTTTCTATGAAAATAATAATGCTATTTATTTTAATAAATCTCATTTTTATACAGGGTGTGTCAAAATAAATGCAACACCTGTATTTTTTAGAAAACAACTTTATTTTTATAACAAAAACAACAGAATAACATTATAATTGATAAAATCTATTCGATATATCCTCCCTCTGCATCAATACACGCTTGGAGGCGACCAGGCCAGCTACCCACGACTTTGGCAACCATCTCTTTTGGCATTTCATCCCATGCCTTTTTGATTGCTTTTTTCAAAGACTTGTGGGGTTTTTCGCACGCTTTTGCTTCTAGATAGCCCCAAATTACGTAGATCCAACGGGTTCAGATCTTGGCTGTACGGCGGCCATTCTTTGGTGTTGATGAAATCCGGCACGTTTTTGCGAAGCCATGCTTGGGTCTCCTTGGCCTTGTGGCCGAATCTTGTTGAAAAGTCCACTCTTCTTCGTACTCTTCTGCCTCGTCGTCCCATCCAAAAAGTTTTCTTGGTCCACGGGATAAGCTCCTCATCGAGCATCTCCATATAATTCCATTGGTTGATCTTCACTTCAGGATCGATGAACACAAGAGGACCTTTGCCCCGATGAGTGATACATGCCCAAACGTGCACCCATTCAGGGTGCAGACTTCTTGAAATCACACGCTGATCGGTTGGCGGCTTCTCCTTTGACCAAATTCGGTCATTCTGAACGTTTGAGGCCTGAAAAAATTCAGGAGTCAAAAACAAAACAGCTAACCTGTTCAATACAAAATGGCTTCTCATCAGAAAACACCAAGAGTCGGTGTCTGTTATTGTTGAATCGGTTTAACAGCACGGGCGCGCGGACTTTTCTGCAATCTCGCTTTTTCTTTATCAAATCGTGTAGCTTCAGCGGCTTCCAAGACTTGAGCTTCAATTCATTTGCCAAAATCCGATGAACAGACTTGAGTGGTATCCCATATGCTGGTGCTCTACACGATGCATAGAAAATTTTTTTTTTCTGAGTTGGATTTTGATCCTCATCTTTGGGTAAACATTTTCAAAATTTGAACGTTTTGTTGTAATAGTCATATCTCCTCGTAGGAATTGTTTTGGGACATCATTGACCACTTAATGGAAAGATGAGAAGCTGCGCTATAACTATTATCTTGATACCTATAGGAAGTTTCCACTTCAATAAAAAGTTAATCGCAAATCTGTGCTATATGCCCTAGTCTTTTGACCGGGTTTTTAACAAAAATCGGCATTTTTAACCCCGTTTCGGGGCTTTTCAATCAAAATTATTTATCACGTTTTGTAGCCTAGATTTCCTGGAAAACTTTGGTATATCAAGTTTGGAATGTTTGCACGCAAGTTTACTAGCTAAAAGCCAATTGATTTTTGAAAAATAGAGATTTTTCGATTTTTTAACGTTGTAGCCCCTAAAACATATATTAGCCTAATTCTTTTCATCCAAAATGAATTGTTTTACCATTTTGAGCCATTGCCAACAACGAACTGGTTATTTAAAATCAGAATAAAATATCAATTTGAAAAACCCGGATACTGAGTATATTTCCTGTTTATTTTAGTAGCTGAATCAATTTTGATGCACTTTTTCTTTTTTTATTGATCTGTCATATCCCAATTTTTGTTATTGTCAATAATGATGTCATAAAGATTTATTCAGAAACTCTTCAAAACTATACAATAAACATAAATATTTACACTTTAAAGGACCAGTCCAGTTTTGAACAAAATTTTTAAAAGAAAGTTCAAGTTGGGACGATCAACTTTTGCGTTGGAAGTAAATTCTAATTCGTTGGCCCTGAAGAAATGACATGTTTAAATTTTCGATTCAATCTTGTATCTCATTTATCTCTTCAGGGTTAACGAATTAGGATTTACGTTCAACGCAAAAGTTGATTGCCCCAACTTGAACTTTCTTTTAAAAAATTTTATTTGTTAAAAACTGGAATGCTCCTTTAAAGATGACCTTGATGACTGGTAAACTCCTTATGTGTCTCTTCATGTTTTTCACCATATTGGCCGGATTTGTCCTCAACCTTATGCTTCTCTTCATGCTTGTACGATCCACCGTAACTAGGATTTTGATATGCAGGAGCAACATAACCAGGACCAGCATAAGCAGGACCACCGGAATATTCCTTCACATGCTCTTCCTAAAATTGAAACTAAAAAATACGATTTTTTTAAACAAAAATGGTTTCCAGAAAAAATTTAACTTTTAAAAAAAATTTAATGTTTCCTTCAAAAATTGCAAATTTTGTCTTTTTCGACACATAAAACTTATTTAACATAAATTACGACAAAATTTGCATTTCTTCAAATAAAAATGATTTTATCAAGCGTTAACTTTTTTTAAATCATAATTTTTGAGGAAATGATCATTGTGAAAACAAAACTGAAAATTGCAAAATACAATTTACCTTGCGAACAGAGGAAGATTGATCACAACGATTGCATTCGCGAGAATCTTTGTTTCCCATTTTAGAAATAAAAGTTAGAAAATAGTCTAAATCCAAAAAATTTTAAAAAATTTTTAGACACACGAGCAAACTAGCAAAACACCCGAAAACAAAAATATTCAAACTGCCAACTGATTATTTTAGTCCGGGGAGCTCCCACTTTTATAATGAGAAACGAGTAAACAAGTCCAGACATAAGCCAGACTTTGGAAAAAATTGCAGCAAAAAGCCTTAGTGAATAACTGCCCAAACTTGTATAGTAAACAACTCGTGCTCGCCATGCTTATTGTTACGAAATTCTTTGTTAGTAAATAATAAAAATGATTTCAAACTAAACAGGTTAAACAATGCTAAGGGATCAATGATCATAGGCAAAAAAATAAAAACAAAAGATAAAAATAAGCTTCGAAATTTTGTAAAAACTTCATAGGGTTTGAAAAATGCATTATGCTCAAAACTAGAATTTTTTGACCTTTCTTTTTTTAGGCTTTTTCTTTTAAATAGAATGAACAACTCAAAAACAAAAAAACAACATCAGGGTTTTTAAATATTTAAATGCCAAAATCGAAAAGTTTTAAATTTTCGCATAAAAATATGTAAAACCCTGGGTTTGGACTTCTTTTTTGAGTTGTCCATTTTATCCTTTTTCATCAAACTCATTTTTCAGTCTTAAAAGAGATGGACTTGACCTTGGGATATTTCTTAGGTACAATCAAATGGCATACACAATCTTCTATCGATCGAAAAATGTCCGAAATTATTTTTTCACGCATTAACATTAGTAGCGGCGTCGATCATTTTTTACTAAATCAGACAACTTTCGATGCTGGTTAAGATGTATTTTGGAAAAAAATTAAAATTTATCCTACATGGATCTAGGTCAATTCATTGTAGATACCTTTTTAGAAAAGTATCGGTTTAGTGTTTAGGGTCTAGCTCCTCGTAGGAATTGAATTGAGTTTTGATTCAAAGGACCCTACAACCTCCCCCCCCCCCTATAACAGTTTGTCTGAGTTACACTCATTTTATTCCTTGAAAATGGTCATTTTTTATATTTTTAACGTTTCCAGCCTCCAAAACCTATGTTAACTTATTTCTTTTTGCCCAAAAACAAGTTGTTTCACCATTTTGGGCCATGGTTGACAATTTCCGACCATGTTGGAACAATTTTCAAAAAACTTTATTTTCGGGTCCAGATTTGTGGTCCAGGTTCAAATCAAAAAGCTAGTTTTTTAATTTATAGAATCACTCAAAAATTATCGGAAATTGTTGTTATGGCGAAACAACTCATTTTTGGGAAAAAAGAAATAAGTTAACATAGGTTTTCGAGGTTGGAAACGATAAAAACATCAAAAAATGACTATTTTCCAGGAATAAAATGTGTGTAACTCAGTCAAATTGTTACCAAATAGCCAAACCCAATATAGCAAATTTTTTCTGGGAATCTGGGCTACATTTTCTGTCGGAACTATCATTGGCAAAAAGCCCCACAACTGGGTCAAAAATACCGATCTTTATCACAAACCAGATCAAAAAATCAGAGATGTGGTCAAAGATTTGCGTTTAACTTTTTATTGAAACAAAAAACTTGCTATAGATGTCTATATAACAGTTGTAGAGCGGATCACCAACTATCTTTTGAGTGAACCATCTCTTAATTCAATTCCTACGAGGAGCTAGACCCTAAACACTAAAC
Organism: Acrobeloides nanus; assembly: GCA_900406225.1. NCBI lineage: Eukaryota > Metazoa > Nematoda > Chromadorea > Rhabditida > Cephalobidae > Acrobeloides > Acrobeloides nanus. The sequence goes on along the minus strand of OZJO01028627.1, from coordinate 9,359 downwards.
CGATACTTTTCAAAAAAGGTACCTACAAAGAATTAGCCCCAGATCCATGTAGGATAACTTTTAAATCTCTTCTAAAATATATCTTAACCGCATCGAAAATTGTCTTGACTAGTCAAAAATGAATGACGCCGCCACTAGTGTTAAAAGTGCAGTTGCTTGCAATAACTTATTTTTAAAATTCCCTAATATTCAAAAATCTTTAGCAAAACTTTCTTATGCAAATATGGAATTCTCGGAAAAAGCTTTTTATCAATATTATCATTCTCACTACAGTTGCTATTTTGCTTCGAAGTGATTTATTTCGGCCTTATGAATGCTTACTCTATACTCCTATACCTGAAATTGATACTAATTCTTTTATTGTAGATGTCAAAGAAGCTGTTGAAGCTTTTGACTATCTTTATGACTTGCAAAGAGGCAAGGCTAAAGTTTTACCGGTAGTAGAAAAGCCGAAAATTTTGGTTGAATATCGACCCTGTCGATCAAAAGATAAGATCTCGATAAAAAGCTTTGGATGGGTGCAAAATGAAAGATGGTATTTGTTTTCAGCCTATTTGGACGAAAGATACAACTCTTTGTATTCAAATTTAAGAAGCATACAAGTATGAAAGATTATACCTTTTGGAATACTCTTTTTAGATCCTTGCCATGACATTGAAAGAGCCCCATCAAAATGAAACTTTTTATTGTCATATTTTTGCTCAAGATGGTAAAAAATCTTTAGTTCAAGCACATTTACGTATAATTTGGCAGACAGCATGGGATCCACGAACATCTTTTTATAATCCCTATTTAATATCATGTGGTATCCCTGCGTGGATGGATATAAATTCGAATTTTAGCGCTGCCATAAGTGTTTATAAGTGTCCTAGGAGTGACATTGAAGTAATATTTTGATCAATTTTGTTGAAAAATATTATTTTTAGGCCATATCTGTGAATATCCCACCTAATAAAACTGATACTTTAAAGCCCAGTGTTGCAGTTTGTGTCAAGGGGTTAGATTTTTTGGAAGATATGTCCAAAAAATTTATTGAATGGACTGAATTAAATTATTTGCTTGGTGCTGATATGATTACTGTATATATCTATTATGTACACCCAAATGTATATAAAGTTTTAAATTATTATGAAGCACGAGGGAAGATAAAATTGGTATGTTATTTNGCTGATATGATTACTGTATATATCTATTATGTACACCCAAATGTATATAAAGTTTTAAATTATTATGAAGCACGAGGGAAGATAAAATTGGTATGTTATTTACCCCTTAATTTTGTACTTTTCATGCTCTAAAACTCATGAACAATTGAAAATTTGAAAAAAATATTCAATTTTCAGATAAATATTACCCTGCCCGGTGATTCTCCTAACCATCCTTACATTAGACATGGGTATATTTGGAGAAATAGGCAGCAAAAAAGACGACATGAACTTATACCTTACAATGACTGTTTTTATAGGTAAGGACAAGCTTGTATAGAAAAAGAAAAAATTTTTGAAAAATCGAAAAAATCTCACTTTTTTACCCACCCTGTAGTAAATTCTAGTTACCATTTTCAATTTTAGATACATAAATAGCCATGATTTTGTTCTTATTATCGATACAGATGAAATCGTTGTCCCTTTAAAACATGACTCATGGAGTAAAATGCTAACTTCCATAATTTCCGAAAGCCCAGCAAAAAATTTCACCTCGATTTCAATAAGAAATGTCTTTAAATTTCCTACAATGATAAATGAAAATTCTAACCTATACATGCTCAATAATAGAAGAAGATCGAAATCTTTGCTGGATAGAGAGTCTTATGGAAAGAGTTTTATAAGGTATTATGTTTCCCTTTGTNTAACCTATACATGCTCAATAATAGAAGAAGATCGAAATCTTTGCTGGATAGAGAGTCTTATGGAAAGAGTTTTATAAGGTATTATGTTTCCCTTTGTCAAAATTTGGGAGGAAAATCTGCATACCCCCTCCCTCTCACCACGAAAATTTTGGCTATATATTGATATAGCAAAAATTTTGGCCACTCTGCTCATGTATCAAAGCTGTAGTAAAATTTTTAGCACCAAAAATGTAGCTACAGTGTTCAATCATTTTGCTTTGCATAAACTCCATTATCAAATATTAAGGACCATTTATGCCGATGAAGAATTAGCCTTAAAACTTCATTATAAATCTGTCTGTCCTATAGAATCTCGGAAGGAATGTAAAGACCTTATGGAAAATACGATCGACGATAATTCATTAGATAAATTCACTGAAGAGATTAAAAAACGGGTTAATAATGTTTATAAAGATTTGAATTTTGATGAATAAAATTTTATAAAATAGAGTTGTTTTAATAGAATATGTTGACTCCTGTTAGTGATGCGTCGAAATCGAATTTCGGATTATGGTGTCCAAATTTCGATTTTTCCGATTTCGAAAAATCGAAGCGAAGATCAAAAAAACTTGAGGATTCCCCCTTATGTTTTTGCCCAAAATTTTTGGAAATATTTTTTGAAAATCAACCAAAACCATAACCATGATTTTTTTGGGCCAAAAATTAACAAAAATAAAATGAAAAACTTTTAAAAATTTTGAAAAAAAAAATTAAAAATTGAAAAAATAAAAATTTCGAAAAAATCAGAAAATTTTTTTAAATTCAAAAAATTTTAAAAAATTCGAAAATTTTAAAAAAATCAAAAAAATTTAAAAAATCGAAAAAATTCGAAAGAAATTTAAAAAACTTAATATAATTTTTTTGATTTTCAACAACGTCCACCGTGACTTGGCTGCCAAAAATATCCTATTATGCGATTGTTACACCTCAAAAATGTTCGACTTTGGTCTATGCTGTACATGTGATGAATCTTTTACATACCAAACTGCTGCTGGTCGGTCAAAAAACTCCCTATGGAATGGCTATCCATTGAAGTCTTAGTCGATCGATTATAAAAAAATCTTCCTGCGGTCAAAATTGAAAAATTCCTTCATATTCGTGTTCCCCGCACCCGAAAACCGGGAGTACAAAAAATCAGCCGATTTGGAGAACTTGATGAAAAATCGATTTTTCCCTTTAGTCCCCCAAGGAGTAAAAAGTGAAAAAAATTTTGTCTCCGATTTCGATGATTTTAGTGTCAATCTTCTTCTCTCATCGCCCCCTACAACTTTTGTTTTAGCGTTCTGAGTTTAAATCTAACGTTCCCGAGATCGTCTGGACAAACACACAGACAAACATTACACGTCTATAGTAGTAGGATATTTTATCCTATTCTAGTATTTTAAAAACCATGTGACCATCTCATGAATGACCTCAAGCTACATTTTTTATCTCTAGACATTTTTTTCTGCCTTCCTTTTTTGTTCTTCCAAACTAGGTTTATTTCCTTACACACAATCAATTTCTCTATCAATGTCAAAATTGACAGATTGAAAAGAATTAAATGGGACATTCCAGCTACCCTTTCACTGAACAGTTTTCGCGTTTTTCACTTTTTTGCAATATTTTTTCTACATAACCAGTATATGTATCATAAGTCTATGTACTTGGTGACACGTGAATAGCCGAAAAATGCATGCACTTGCGTCAATGTTGCAGTGAGGGTTTAGAAAAGAGCGAAGAGTTTGTGCAGAGACAGCTGCTGTGCTCCTGGTTTGCTCACTCTTTGTGAATTTTTCTCCACTAATCGGTGCCCTCAAAAATGCTCACTTGTTCTTTATCTTTTAACATATTATCTTTGTAATGAATTGCTCTTCATAAAACACAACAAATTGTTTATACATTTTGGATTTTGACATCGAAATTTTTTAATAAAGCTTATAAATTTTTATTTTTACATCTTTTCAACAACAAAAATTTAAAAATGATTTTTAATTTTCAAAAAAAAATCGAAAAAAGAAAATTTTGATTCTCAATTTTTTTCAAAAAGAAAGAAAACGAATATCTTATGCGTTCGGCACGGCGCACCAAAGAGTAAAAAGGTGCAGGCAAGGGTCAAAAGTAAAAAAATTGAGTCGATTGCCAATTGACTCAACTCGCCGAGCGCTTCAAAACGAGTACAATATCATCGGGTTTTGCCCATGGCCGATTGGCTAACGTGCTCGGCCTTCACTCATAGGACGCTGGTTCGATCCCGTCCCAAAATTCATTTTTTATTTTGTTGATTCGATTGGGGAATTTTTTTTTAAATTTTGACACTTACCTGAACCTTTTCGGAACTTTGGTACGCCGTGTCAAATTATTGTTAAATAGACTTTTTTGTTCATTAAAACGAATCTCTTTTTTTGGCGATTAAAAATGAATAAACTTTTGTGCACTTCGAATTTCATCGAGAAAAAAACAAAAATCAATAAACCAACATCAATTCAAATCGATTTGCCTTTTTTTCCCGCTCACATGGAATTTCTAGCCTTATCAATGTAAATGCTTTTTATCAATGTATAAAAGCATTTTTCGATAAATTTTCTATTTTTGTGTCAAGTTTACTTTAAAAATATTCTTTCATTTTTCTAGATGAGCACCCGCATTGCCATCCGCTGGAATGGAGTTTGTTGTTTATCACCAAAAACTCGGGTTAAAACTCTACCCTTGTTAAACATTAAAAGATTCCTAAGCACACCAAAGGCCGAAGTGCGAGGAAGACCTTTTAGCGAATTGACTGTCTCTGCCGTCAAAGAAATTTATAAAGGTTATAAAAAATTTTTCTTATTTTTAAAATAATTTTTAGGTGAAAGACGAGTTGCCCTATCACCTGCGGCAGCTGCAAATTTGGTCAAAAAGGGTATTAAAGTTAACATCGAAAAGGGAGCTGGTGCATTGGCCTCTTTCAATGATGATGAGTATGGCAAAGCGGGCGCCAACCTTGTCGACAAAAATACTGCGTTTAGTTCTGATGTCGTCTTGAAAGTACTCTTTTATTTTTTATGAACAAAAAGAATTAAATTTTAGGTTCGGCCACCGGAAAAATCCGAAGTTGAGCTCTTCAAAAATGGAAACACGCTAATTTCTTTCCTCCATCCTGCTGTCAACAAAGACCTAGTCGATTTATTGGCTAAGAAACAATTAACTGTTTTTGCTATGGATGCCGTTCCACGTATTTCAAGAGCACAAGTATACTCTTTTAGAAATTTTTAAATTTCAAAAATTCAGGTTTTTGACGCTCTTAGCTCCATGGCCAATATTGCTGGATATAAAGCTGTTATTGAAGCAGCCAATCATTTTGGGCGATTTTTCACGGGTCAAATCACGGCTGCTGGTAAAATCCCACCGGCTAAAGTGCTTGTTATTGGTGGAGGTGTTGCTGGTTTGAGTTCCATTGGTACCGCTAAAAATATGGTAGGCTATATGTGTATGAAGAGGGACTGCCTGCCCCCAATTCGTCGTATAGAGGCTAAAATTTAAAACATATCGTGTTTCGGCGCGGAGTGCCAAAAAAGACATGTTTTTGATCCAAATTTGTCAAATTTTTTAACAAAAATTGCATTTTTGGGCATTTTCAGCTTAAAAACAAGCATTTTTCAACAAAATTTTTGCCTGCGACGCTGTTTTTTCTAAATACAACACGTTTTTGGTGTCTGGAGGGGGTCGTTTAAATCGAAAACATGGCGTATCGCTATTTATCGAGGTGTTCGTGTAATTCGAGAAACATGTCGTATCAGAGGGCCATGTCCCCCTACTTGTGCACCTATATAGTAAACATACTAAAAAAACATTTTAGGGAGCCATCGTTCGAGGATTTGACACCAGACCGGCAGTGAAGGAGCAAATTCAATCATTGGGTGGTGAATTTTTAGAGGTAACTTGAAAATAATTTAATTTCTTGACATTAGATTTTTAAAGGTTAATATGAAAGAATCTGGCGAGGGTGTTGGAGGTTATGCCAAAGAGATGAGCCCCGAGTTTATTAAAGCTGAAATGGAGCTATTTGCCAAGCAAGCGAAGGAAGTTGACATTATTATTTCAACCGCTTTGATTCCAGGGAAGAGAGCTCCAATTTTGATTACTAAGGTAAAATTTAACGATATTTCTTGGATCATACATAGTCGGTTTCAACTGAAGTGAAAAAAAGTTGGGGGCGCATAGTGCAGTGGGTAAGGAAGCCGCTCGTATGATCTGGACAAGTTAAGAAACGTTGAGACCTGGCGCTGGTTTTTGCTTAAACTCAAGGATTTCAATAAATTTTTCGTCGAAAATCGAAATTCTCTGATCATTTTTATCTAGAGGAAGGTTTTTTATCTTTTTACTTGAATATATTTTAGGAAATGATCGCCTCCATGAAACCAGGTAGTGTAGTAGTCGATTTGGCATCCGAAGCAGGAGGTAACATCGAAACCACCCGACCAGGAGAACTCTATATCAACGACAATGGTGTTGTACATATAGGCTACACCGACTTGCCCAGTCGATTACCCGGCCAAAGCAGCACATTATATGCAAACAACATCACGAAATTCTTGCTATCCATCGGTAAATTAGTCTCGGCAAACTTAAAATTGGTCTTTTAGGAGACAAAGATCATCATTTCATCAACTTAGAAGATGAAGTTGTTCGTGGCTCAATTGTTTTGGAAAAGGGCAAACTTTTATGGCCTCCACCACCTCCAAAAGTAGCACCTCCACCACCAAAAGTTGAAGTGAAATCCAGTGTTCCAGTAGTCGTGGAAGATACTCCTTTCACGAAAACGTTAAAAAGTGCAGGAACTTATACTGGAGGTGGATTTCACCATTTTTTATTAGTGCTAAATAACTTTTTAGGAATTGCTGCATTGACCCTTCTCGGCTTAGGCAGTCCAAATCCAGCCTTCAGTCAGATGATGACCACTTTTGCTCTTTCGGGTATTGTCGGCTACCACACTGTCTGGGGTGTTACACCAGCTCTTCATTCACCACTCATGTCTGTGACCAATGCAATTTCTGGTATTACTGCTGCAGGTGGTTTGTTCCTGATGGGTGGTGGTCTATTCCCGTCCAACACTGCTCAAGGATTAGCACTGGCAGCAACTTTTGTTTCATCGATTAATATTGGTGGTGGTTTTACTATTACAAAGAGAATGTTGGATATGTTTAAGAGGCCAAGTGAGTAAAAGTCAAGGATTGAAATGTAAATTGAACCAAATTTCTAGCCGACCCACCAGAGTACAACTACTTATACGCCATTCCTAGTGCCGCATTCTTGGGAACCTATGGATATGGCTACATACTCGGATACCCAGAAATCCACTCTCTAGCTTTCTTGGCATCTTCTCTCTGCTGTGTCGGTGCCTTGGCCGGACTTTCATCTCAGAAAACTGCTCGCTTGGGTAATGCTCTAGGTATGATTGGTGTCTCCAGTGGTGTTGTTTCAACACTCGGGTATTTGAGCCCAGACACTGCAACTTTGATTCAAATGGGTGCTGCCATGGGTACTGGATCACTTATCGGAGCTATTGTTGCTAACAAGATTAAAGTAAGAATTCAGCTAAAAACTGATAAAAATCATCTTTTAGGTCACAGATTTGCCCCAATTAGTCGCATTGTTCCACAGTTTTGTGGGTATAGCCGCAACGGTCACCTGTATTGCTGATTATCTAAAAGAATTTCCTCACTTTTTGGAAGACCCATCCGGAACTGCGGCTATCAAAACAGCTCTTTTCTTGGGTGCATATATCGGTGGTGTGACATTTACTGGAAGTTTGATGGCGTATGGAAAATTGCAAGGTGAGTATCTTACTACAGAGTTCTCCCCTCCGAGCGCGTTAGCGCTCGGCCTCCCGGTACTCTCCTTTATTCCAAATAATTTACCTTTTTAGGCATCCTTGGAAGTCAAGCAATTTACCTTCCTGCAAGACACTACCTAAACGCTGGTCTGGGTACTGCTAATATTGCAGCTTTGTTAACATACATGGCTACTGACAGTCAAGCTCTTGGCATGTCGATGTTGGGTACTACAGCCGGTCTTAGTTCAGTGATGGGTGTTACATTGACTTTGGCTATTGGAGGTAAGACAAAAAAATTTTATTGAGGTAAAAATTTTTAGGTGCTGANGCTCTTGGCATGTCGATGTTGGGTACTACAGCCGGTCTTAGTTCAGTGATGGGTGTTACATTGACTTTGGCTATTGGAGGTAAGACAAAAAAATTTTATTGAGGTAAAAATTTTTAGGTGCTGATATGCCTGTTGTCATCACTGTTTTGAACAGCTACTCCGGGTGGGCACTTTGTGCAGAAGGTTTTATGTTAAATAACAATCTGTTGACAGTTGTTGGTGCACTAATCGGAAGTTCTGGTGCTATCCTATCCTATATCATGTGCAGGGTAGGTTAATTCCCCTTCAGAAAAATACAAAAAAATTTAGGCAATGAATCGCTCTTTATTAAATGTTATCATGGGTGGTATGGGTACAAAATCGCAGGGTACAGGAAAAGCCAAAGAAATTGTCGGCCAAGCTACTTTCACCAATGTTGAACAAACTGTAGAATGGATGAGTGACGCCAAAAACGTCATCATTGTTCCAGGATATGGTCTTTGTGCCGCTCAAGCTCAATATCCCATTGCTGAACTCGTAAAAACTCTAACTGAACGTGGTTGCAAAGTTCGATTTGCTATTCACCCTGTTGCTGGTCGTATGCCAGGTAGAGATAAAAATTTAAAAGACTACAACCGACCCTCTTTAAGACACCATCCCTGGGGATCGCCCAAAGGTGGCGTATTATCGAGGGTGGTTGACGGACAATTGAAGCGAAAAGCCAAACATTATAAAATTTAGAAAATACGCCGTTTTAGCGGCTGATTTCGCTTAGTATGGGGGAGGGAGTTTGGCCTTGGGGAATACGATGGTTGGAATTCAAATTTGACTTTAATGAGACCCCTACATGGAGGGGGAACCCTATCATGTATTTGATCAAAAATCGCTTTTTGATATACGTGATAGAGTTCATACGCGGGCAACGGGGGAGCCTCTCCCCCCCCCCCCCCCCCCCAACCCACTCACTCATCGGCCCAAAATTAGGGGGACCCTCTCACTCAGCCAGCCGAGTGAGGGGGTCCTCGTAATTTTGGAGCATTTTCAAAATATTTTTGGGGCTGGTTTATTCTTGCTTATAAAGATTTACATAAGAAATTTTCGACGACCAAAAAAAAGGGTCGCCAACTTAGCCAGGGGGGGGGACCCTCTCATCGGACGCTCCCTCCTCTCTCCCATCTTGCCCATGTATGATAGAGCTCCCCCTCAATGTAGGGGTCCCCTAAAGTCAAATTTGAATTCCGACGCTGGCATTATGTTCCTCATAGCCAAAAACCTCATCTACACAAAATCAGCAGCTAAAACATCGTATTTTTTAAATTTTATAATGTCTGGCTTTTCGCTTCAATACATTTTCCCTGATTCAATCAGTT